>VDFB02278312.1:0-62381 GCA_007258455.2 Sequoia sempervirens | reverse complement strand
TCCAATCATTTAATGAATTGATGGATTCTTTTATAAGTCACTTTCAAGTTCACATGAATCCTAAAAAGAAAATGGTTGACTTAATGAGATGTAGACAAAACATAGACAAAAAAGTAACTAATTTTATCTCACAATACTAGTTCTTGTATACTTAAATTAATGTCAAGATTCCTGATGCACATCTATAGAAGATTTTTATCAAAAACTTGCACACAAAGCTTGAGGATAAATTAACTATGATGAAATTCCCTTCATTTATGCATTATGTACAACCTTATGTGACTATCACAACTCAGTTTCTAGTCGTGATTCAAATTCCACTTCTAACTAAGCTGAGAAATATGAACCACAAAACCAAAACAACACACAAAAATTTCACAAACTAAATAGAGGATATTTGTAGTTCAATCCACCTCCTCAATTGCAACCAACCCAATCAGTTCAAAATAAAGTGGTAGCTATTAAAGCAGTGGTTCTTTATCCCTATGGGGACTCGAAGAGACAATTTACTCCCTTACCTGATACCCTCCATAATACAATGAACCAATTTCTCCAACAACAAATGATCACTTTCCCTATCATAAAACCGATTGATACCACCAAACCTTTACCACCTACCTTCAAAACCAATTCCTATTGTCACTTTCATCACCAAAATGGACATGAGACTGAACAATGTAAGCATCTAAAATATTTAGTTCAAGACCTCATTGATTCATGCCATTTATCCATTGCAGGTGTTAATGATCAAGGGAATAATTCCATTGCACCCCCAACCAAAATTTACAAATTTTCACTAACCCCATGTCTAAACACAATATTTCATTTTTCAAGGCTAATGAACCTTCAAACACCGATGTAATGAATGTTGATACAACTAGTGAACAACATGATATAACTCCAATTGTTATCCAAGTTAATCTTATGGATGAACTCATGGGTGCGATAGATGTTATCCATTGTAAGAGCCAAACCAATAAATATCTTGATATCAATTTTTCTTCTAAATATATACTTCAAAAACTTCCTGATGGTCCTCTTTATACATCTGGTAGAATCTATGATAAGCCCACCAATGGGATATTAATAGATCTCACCTGTGGCAAGAATGTGATCACATAAAAGTTTTATTATTACATGAGCTTTATGAAGAAGAATATGATAAACCAACTACATGGACTAATAAACATACTGGTTTTTTGTGCCCTACGATTGGATTGATTGTTCTCCCATTACAAATAGGACCTAAAACTTTGGATGTAATGTTTTCTATCATTTTACAATCAAATAAAAAAAAATTGTGGCTAGGCCACCGTTGGCTTCACTCAATGAAAGCGGTCCCTTCTATTGTTCATAACTGTTTGAAATTTCCACATGACAATGGAATATTTACCATACACCATAGTGGCTTTAATCCATTATCTTGTAAAGGTAATTTTTTCTTAGAATCCTTTTTCCCTGGACCTATTGAACCCATCACCCCTCGTAAATACTTATTTTTCATTGCCTATCAAAAGTTCAAAGCCAAACAAATAGCCAAGTTGTCTCTTTGCAACATGTCCCCATCCACTTCAACTTCTCCTATCATAGATGAAACCATGCTTCCACTTGATTCTAAAATTGAGAAAACCATACAACCACCCTTACACACTTCCCCTCTATTGTTTAAAAGACCAAGAGAAAATGAAACCAATCTTGTCATGCCTCCCAACATTAAACAAGTATATAAGGCTAAAGAGAAAGTGATTGACCCATTCTCTTTGGTTTCTTTTGTTATCCCCCTTTGGAATCTGAAGAACCCATGATGACTCAATCTGCTCTTACACCTCAAAAAATTAAAAAAAATAGTTAAATGAAACCACAGTGCCAGGGAACATAGGCATTGTCATTGTCTCCTCACTTGTCAGTCATGAATGGAAGAAAATAAAGAAAACCAACCTCTGCCTTTGACATAAATAATAGATGACCACCCTCCTTCTCCTGACCAGCTATAAGATAGTCCAATACAACCTTCACAACAAATTGAACCAATCCAATAGCCACAAATTTTGATACATCCTTCATTGGAAATCACCCTTCATCCTCCCATCGTCATCAATTTGATGATGATGATGATGCATAGATAGAAAAAATAGATGGAGAAGTGCACAATGATCTAAACTCTTTATTTTCATCTACCATGAGCTTAAATGATAAATCCTCTTCAAAACCAAGTGAATAACTTGGTACATCTCCTAGTTCGACCCTTGCAATTTTCATTTGGATAGTCAACCACCCTCACAATACACCAAACATGATTGGGAGGTGGATGATTACTTAGATGGTTGACTTGCATTCACCTGGATAGCCTCTTTGCATTCTTCTTTTTATTTTTTCTTTCTTTTTCACTTTCATGTGTGTATCATTTTTCCCCTGATACGTTTGTTTGATGTTCCCTCTCTTTGTAAACTTGTTCTATTTATACCTCTATTCTTCTATATGTTGTTCATTTTATTTTTCACTTTTTTATTGTGTTCTCCTTTTGGGTATGATTCAAAGCATAGAGACAGCTTATGTATCTTCCTTATTGACTAGAAAGGTCCTTTTCTTTTTTTCTTTAGTTTTTTTTTCTCCTTTTGGGGATGATGCAAAGTATAGAGATGTCATATGTCTCTTCCATGTTGACCCAAAAGGTCCTTTTCTTTTTCACTTTTTTTTTGTGTTCTCCTTTTTGGTATGACAAAAATCATAGAGAAGCCCTATGTCTCTTCCATGTTGACCCAAAATATCCCTTTTCCTTTTCCTTTTCCTTTTTTATCTTTTTCTTGTGTTTTTCCTTTTGGGGATGACATAAGGCATTGAAACTAAAATGTATCCTTCATGTTGACCCAAAATATTTTCATTTCCTTTTCATTTTGTTTTTTCTTGTGTTTTCCTTTTGGGGATGATGCAAGGTGTTGAGACCACAATGTCCCTTCCATGTTGACCCAAAAAAAACTGTATTTTTCTTTTATTTTCACTCTCTTTGTGTTATTCTTCCAGTTCTATGTGCTTTGGGGAATGATGAAAATTCTGATCACTTTAACAAAATCATTGCAACAGTGAACATACTAATCCCAAATCCATAGATCCCTTATGTGTTTGGTGTATTCTGTTCTAGGCACAAACTCCCTTTTTCTTTTCTTTTGTTTTCGTTAACATGAAACAGCCTAACTTCAAAAAATATGACTTGGCATAGGAATTTCCAAGTTGGCTCTCATTTCTTGTTTTCTTTTTGCATCTTTCCTTCACTACTTCAAATTAATTTCTCACAAAACAGTGTGTATAAATTCCTTTAAAGTGGGAGGCATACATTACCATTAATTCATTTGCATTTTTCATTCCTAGTGTAGCCTTGTCATTCAAATGATGTGTTCATCACTTTGTGGATGACACTGGGTGTAATGTCCTTCATAAGTGTGATCTATCTAAGCATATGCAATTCCTCTTGGTGGCTTGATGCGACGCACTGCATCCCCTAAGTTGTGAATATTTTATTCTTTGATGGGTTCTCTCTTGGAGACATTAGACACAATGTTCCCTAAGTGACTGACCTTGCATGAACTTAACAAGACTCCTTTGAACATATTCTACATTCTACATTTTTTCATTTTACATTCTGCATCTTTTCCACCTTGTATAATGCAACTTGCATTCCTGTGGTACCTTCCTTTTTTTTCATGAGTTTTAAGTATAAGAATATTTTCTTGTGTCATGGAGAACAAACTGACATTTTCCTTTATGGAACCTTGTTAAAGTTATTAGAAGGTATAAATTTAATATGGTTGAGTAGGAAGCCCATCCAATGACATGACTTTCCCCATATCCACCTTTGTGTTTGTGAGTGCATACCAACTAGCATATGTATCTTACCTTTTGGGCCTTCTCACCCAGTGGACCACCATGAGTTCTATTCCCCCTCAGTGAGTATGCATTCTCTTTTTCAAACAATCAACCTAGATCTAATCCATAACTACTTGGAAAAATGATCAAAGCTTCATCCATTTCAACACTTGTGTGTTCCTTTGTTCTTATGCTTAGTTTTCCATGGGATCTTCATCCTAGGGGATTTATCATCCCTCTTTATTGTTGTCATTCCATCTTGCTAACTTAAATACATTTGAACCTTCTTCTTGATGTTCATGGCTATTTTAGTGTGAGTTTGAAGCAAGTTCATCCTCTCACTAAAGTGGTGGCTAAATGCACCATAGAAAAATGGCCCCTTGTCATTTTCATGGTCTTTTAGGCCTTGCTTCATGATGTTTGGTCTATTTTTCTTTGATTTAATGTTGTAATATGGCCTAAACATGCACATTTAGGTAGTAAAATTCAAATAATTACTTCTTGTGAAGGTTTGGTGAAGTGTTGTAAAGCATTTCTACACTCTTCTAGACTCTATTCATTACAATTCACCTAAAAACCACCTTTTCTTTACTAATCAAGTCCTATTTTGAAGTTTTGTAAAGTCTTGTAACAATATTTCATGATTTTGTAGGCACAATTTAACTATTTACACCTTTCTTATGATTTATTTGACCCCTTTATGCCCTTATAAGCTTTAATTAAGTGAACTATTTAATGTAAACCAATAAACAACATTAAACATGACTTAATTCCCAACACCCATTTTTCAGGTTCTAGGTGGGTCCCATTCACCATGGGTGGCAAGTGAGTCACCCTTGGCTAGAAATACAAAAAAAATCAAAATTCCTTTTGGGTTTTTATTCAAAATCACTTAATGTCGACCTGTGATGAGGTATCAACAAGTTACTAAGGCACAAGATTTTATAAATAAGTTATTTTCACCTCATTTTAGAGCTCCTACATTCTCACATCACATTCAATCAAACTTCTCATTCACTCAAGCATTCAAGCACATTACATCATCACATATAAATCAAGCATTTTGGAGCATCCATTGACACATCTTATGATTTTCATCAACAAGGGTTTGGTAAGTTAATAGTATTTGCATGTTATTTTTTTATCACTCTCTTTCATTTCATTATTTCATTAAGGGTTTGATTACCAAAGTGGGGTTTGACAAAGGCAAACCCCTATTCTCTAACCCTCAACCATTTTTTCCCTCTTGTGTGTGTGATTGCAGACTTTTTTATGCAGATTTAACAAGAATTTAGGTTTTGAAGAGTGGTCAACAAGTCAACTAGGTGCTTCAAGTCAAATCAACCATTTTTTAATCTTGGAGAAGGTATGCTGTCCTTTTCCTGCAAAATTGACTTCAACAACCCAACAAGTAGACATCCTCAGATCTGGTGTTGCAAAATTGTCTCTCAATTTCTCACAATTTTGGGAGAGGAATAATTCACCATTAATGGTGAATGAATCCCAACTTAAGGCTGGAAATCTATTTTTTTTTCAGATTCTAGATCTTGACACTCATAAACTTGTTCCTGACAATTTTCATTAGAAGCATGATTGATTTTCCACCTTTGGTGAATGAGTCCCACTGGTGGAATTTTTTGATTATAGACAACATTCAATAGATTCTAGATTCCTCAATCTTTGCCTAGGTGCACTCTAATTCAGCTCATTTCTTTCTATTTTGCATTTATTCATTTATAGCTCATTGTTTGCATGATCACATTATGTTTTCCAACATAGCATTATTCTTAGATTTTGCATAAATAATGAGTGAAATAGATCATCTAATTTCTCTTAGTTCATTCCATTTAGTCTTAATTACATCATACATTGCATAATTTGAGTGAAACTAGTTAGCATTTTTGTGGCCCACCTCTCTCCTTTTAGGTGAAAAACCCTATAAGAGCTAGAGAGCCTTGTGGTGCCAAAAATCTACAGTTCATGGAGCATGCTCATGTTGTGCATCTTTTGGTTCATTCACTTTCAAGATAGATACATCGTGTTGCAATTGATCTTCTATTTTTGGAGATATTCCTAACAAATTTGCTATATTTACAATCTTTTCTACTATTTAATTTCTGAATATTTCAGTATCCCCTTTGCCCCTAATCATTAGAGTGGTAACACTATACTTTTGCCTAATTTTTTTGTTATATATTTGAGCTAGTCTAACTTTATCCTCATTTTTGAGAGGAGCACTAACCTTCTCCAAAGAAAATGTTCTCATTATAGAATCTTCGTTAAGTGCTTCCTATATTCTTACATATAATGCACCTCTTCAATCTTCAAGCAATTTTATTTCTATATTCTTTATGCTCAAATCGAATGTTAATATATAATTAACTATTTCCTCTTCTATTGTTCACTTATTAGTGTCATCTACAATGGGATATAATGAAATATTTTGTTCTAACATGTCATGCTCGACTATGTCATTACATAATACTTCAAATTTCATTAGAATATGTTTCCTTACCAGAGGGGAAGTATCTTTCTTCTTCTTTTCTTTTCCTTTGAGCTATTTTCCTTATTTTTCAAACTTCTCCCTCATATGAATCATGAATGCTTGTTTCTCTTTCTCCAATTCTGCTTCACTGTTAGTGTCCACAATGACAAATTTTGCTTTCTTTGCACTTGTCTATACTTGAGAGATAATTCTTTATATCTTCTAGACAAACTATGGTCCTTCTTCTTCCTTTTCATCTACATTTACACTCATATAATTCTCTCTTTTTTCCCTTTTTTTCTCTATGGGGAATCTTGTTATTTCACTAAAGAACTGGTTGACTCTTTACTTTTCACTCTAACTATAGGCTTAGCTTTAGTAGCAAGTTTAACTTCCCAGAGAACTTAGTAACAACAAGAGAGGAGGTAGAGGTCCTGACATACATTCATATACTTGGGGTACCAACCAAAGCATTGGATAGTTTGTGAATATTTCTTATTTTGATAAGGAAAACATGAAGTGTTTGAATTATTAGTGGCATATATGTAAGTAATAAATTACATTATCTTGGTATATGTTCAATGTGAGTTGATGTATATTGTGAATTCTAGAAGGTCAATAGACTGATTATGCACAGTTTCACTTGTGCATTAAGGATTTTTGGTGTGAATTGAAGCAAAATAGTGCAGAAGAGCATAATCAAATAGAAGGTCTAGAATTCGATTGTTGAGCATAACCAGAACTGTAATCAGGCATTTGTAGATGCTACCTTATCATTTCATATCCTTGGAAGTATTCCAAACTTTTGTAAGGAAGTGAGCCTTTCAGTTTTTGAGCAGTGAGCTCTAGGCAGTGTGCCTAAATGCAAGTGCATTCTCATTTTGTAATATTTTCTTTTGAGTATACTCAAAACAATATTGTGGATTGACCTCCACTGCGGTTTTCCCCAAACAGGGTTTCCATGTAAAAAATTCCTTGTGTTATTGTGTTGTGGTTATTTGTCTTATGTCCATACATTTTTATTTTGGTTGAATCTTATCAACACTTTAAGGATCAGATTAATAAAGTTAAAAATTGCACAACACTAATTCATCCCCCTCTCAATGTTTCTTGATTCCAACATAACCATCTCTAATAGTAGGTGTGAATGATGTTATTGGAAGGTCTGAGTAGCTCAGGTTAACATTATATTCCCTAATGAAGGAGTCTATAAATTCCAAGGAACCCCAATCATCACCAAGACATGCATTCTTTTGAGAAGTAGAAAGAGTAGAATTAGGATTTCATACTTCAAAAGGATCTTCCTTAGGGACATTTATCTCAAGAGTATCCTTTGTAGTAGGTACTATTGGAGTAAAAATTGACACATTGGAAGACATTGAAGGAATAAGAGTAGGCACAACCAAAACCTAACCGATAGCTACCATTTCACATAAGTGCATAGCCTCAAGGTCAACCTTGACTGTGACTACTCAGTTGTTACAAATGAACTTAATATATTTATGCAAGTTCAACAGGACTACACCCATAGCATAAATTCACAATCTACCAAGAAGAAGGTTATATGTTAATTTTTCTAACATAACATATACAAGGGTGGGTACAGTAATAAGTCCCAACCTCAAAGGAAAAACTACTGTGCCTAGGGCTTGTTGTTAGACATTATCAAACCCACGAATGTCAATAGAAGCATTAAGAGAAGATGGATCAATATTAATATTAGGCAATAGATCAATGCTACATACATTGAGAATTGAATGAGAGTCAATGAGAGTATGTCTAATGCCTATATTATTAATTTTGACTATAATCATTAAAGGGTCCACTTTATTTTGCAAATCTGATAACATAGGTTCTTGTGGATATATCGTATATTCAACAAATCTACATGAACATAAGCTATCAACACATCAACATTTGTTGTCCTAGTAGAAGAAAGAAAGAGGATCTTTTGTAAGGATTCCTGAAGCATACCTTGATAAGTTAGAGCATACTAAAGCAAGTTCCATAGTGAGATCTTGGCCAAAGTACACAAAGTTACTCCACAAGATTGTAATCACTAGATGCTTTAGTTGTAGGTTTAGGAGCTTGAAGAAGGATTGGTTGTTTATTATTTCTATTCTTATAAGTATGGGCTATTGGTCTATAAGAGGGAGCCTTAGAAATATTAGAAGAATCACTATCAAATGGAACACTATCAATAGAACATATCCTTTTAGGAGAAGGACTAGCTGGAGATACGTAGTTGACCAGTATCTTAGGCCTTTGAGGGGTAGAAGAGACATAGATTAAATTTACAGAATCATCACAACTAGTGGAATAATTATTTGAAGAAATGTTCTCAACAACAATCCAAATAGGATCAAATGTGGAAGGAGATTCATCATGCACTAATGCATCATCTCTGGAAGAGAGTGCATCAGAAAAAAGATGAGATTCATGATTCCCCAATGCAACATCTCCAAAAGATAGTACATTGGAATAGAGACAAGATTCATCATTCACCACTACAACATCTCTAGAAGAGAGTGCATTGGAATGAATAAAGGGTAGAGTAATATTAAGAAAGGTATAATGATTTCATCTTCTTGCAAAAAAAAATCCTCTGAAGCAAGAGGACTTTTGTGAGAAGGATCAAAGACACCAAGTGACATGGGAAAATCCAAGTCACTATCACATGCATGAAATGGAACATCATTAGAATTTTGAATATAATTAGATACTAAACTCACAAAAGAGGATATTAAATTCATTTTGGTGAAAAAACTAAAATAAATCAAAAATCTAGATTTTCTAATTTTTTCAGTATTGTTTAGGTTCTAGTTATTTTCATTTATGGAGGACTTTAGAGTGGAATTTGAGGTTAGAACTTGCATCAGTCCCTAAAATTTGGTTGTTCAAGGTTTAGTATTTTAGGGATTGAACTAGTTCTCTAGGATACCTTTCTAACAATGCAAATGGTTTTGAATTATGAGCACCGAGTCAAAAGTTATGACCTCACCAAGTAGGGATAAATAAATTCCTAGTTTTTTGAAAATAACCCCTTCTTCACATTAGGTTCACCAAAATTTAGAGAAGGGGGATTCGCTACTCATGATTTCTCTTCATTTAGAGAGCCTCACGAGGTGAACTGCCCTAAACTACCTCAAGGAACAATGTGAAATTTTTAGAATTGGAAAGAGTGAGTCACAAATATTTTCTAGAAAAACTGACAAGCTCTTGGCCAAAGGATGATAATGTGGGATATAGACGACAACGTGGTACATTGGCATCCCAGAGGTGTGCTAGTGTCTCATAAGGAATAGAAAGAAAATTTATCATAGAAAATGGTTAAATGACTACTTCTACTCCAATTTCTAAGAACTTCTAAAGAATAGGAAAATAACCAAATATGATAGAACTGAAGCAAAGTAAAGAATAAATGATAAAGTAAGAGAATAGGAGATAGAAAAACGCTCACAAAAACCCAAATAGTGAAGCCTCCAACTAGTAGATATCTTCCATACCTGTGTTTGTAAGATTGAGAGAAAGTATTGGGGATGTATAGGGGTTTTCCATAGTCAAACCCCCATTTTGGTGTTCCCACCTCCATGGAAAACCAAATAGATAGAGAAAGAGAGAAATGAGCAAAGAATGTGGTGAAAGAAAAACCCGCTTAAGGAGTAGAACCCACACCACCAAGTATGAGTGATAAAAATAATCCCCACTTGAGGAGGAGAACTTGTATCACAAAAGAGGTGATAAAAGAAATCCCCACTCGAGGAGGAGAACCCATATCACAATATGTAGATATAATCAATAGGGGATATGGAATCCCAGGTTGCTCAAAGCATGAGATAATGGAGATATATGTGAGAGCCAAGATGACTCTAAAGAGTGTTGTGAGAAAGATAGTAATAGAGAAATGCATGAGCCAAGGCTGAAGAGAAGTTAGAAAATGGAATGAATCTAGAGCAAAGGAAGACCATAAATGAATTGAAGAGATAGCTTTTAAGGAGAGAAGATAACCAAAATGAAGCTTCTTGGATGGTTACAAGGCATCTCAAGCCGTTTTCACTGACCAGAGGAGATGACAACTGGAAAACATGCACATAAATGATCATTTGAATGTTAAAATGTCTCAGGACACTAGTGCAGTGTGCTAGTGTCTAGACACATCATGCTATAAAATGACATGAATGAGAAAAGCACCAAGGTTGAAAAAACCTAACGCACAAGGGTAGTTGTTGAAAAGGGGTGTTGGAGCATCTTGAGAGGGGAAAAAGGCTAATGCAGGGGATAAAATGAGCTTACACAAATGCTAGGGGAGTGGAAACTAAAGTGGATACAAGAATATATGTGAAATTGCAAGGGGGTAATTTTACGACTATACACCAAAATATCATTGATGACAAATTTATAACCATTGAACAACTAGTGGGGAATCGAGATATCAAAATAAACATGAATCTAATGCTAGATCACAATAAAGGAAACAACACTGGTAAAGGAAAGAGTTACCACAATGTGAGTAAAATTTATGACCATGTTTTCACATCTCTGGATGAATGGGTAACAATTGTCAACATTAAAGGACCTAAAGTTCAGTGTGGATTCACCACCCATAGTGGCAGATCTTGCATCCTAGTACCTTCACCACCACCAAAGGAACCAATTTCCAATCCAAAATCAATCCCTAATCTCAACAATGTCTCAGAGCAGTTGAAAAAGACCCCCAACCAAATATCTATCATGGAGTTGCTCAAGATATCACCTGCACATAGGGACATGCTAGAAAAGGAATTAGTTGCATCCTACGTTCCCACAGGTCTTGATGCAAACAAATTTCAAGCTATGGTGGGACATATCACTACACTGCATCTCCTCACATTTTTTGAGCATGATCTTCCAACCTAGCCATATCATAATTATGCATTTCATCTCGAAGTCCTAGTCCATAAGAACAAAGTTAAACAAGTCTTGGTGGATGCAGGTGCAGGTTTGAATATTTTTACTCTACAACTAATAAAGAATCTTGGATTCTCATAAGATTTCATTGAAAAGGTAAAAAGTATCACAATCAAGGCTTATGATGATCAAGAAAGGGTGTCTCAAGGCACCATTCAACTCCCTATCCAAGTAGGCCCAGTGATCATGGAGACCTCTTGCCAAGTCCTTGACCTTGAACTCCCCTATAATATTCTCCTAGGGCATCCATGGAATGCAAGCTGTCGCATATACATTCCATCAATGTCTCAAATTCCCTTACCAAAATCAAGAAGTCACAATCCATGGTGACCTAGAACTGTTCTATTATTTCAAAAATCTGGAGGCCAAGTATTACAAGATTCCCCAAGTTCTGAAAAATGATGAGAGACCCACATCTCCTTATGTTGACCCATCCACCTTAGCGTCCACTTCTAAGAAAAAGACACCTTCCATTCAGAATATCCTAGATGTTAAGGTTGTAATCCAAGATAATGGGTGTGGGGAATATAAAATAAAAAAGAGTGCCATTTTGGGAGGAGAGTTACCTCAATCTCCTAGATCTCATGGGAAACCACAGCCAATCGATGCAACATCCCATACCTACAAAGTAGAATCCACCACCTTCAAAAAGTGGGGAGACATAAACAAAGAGGTGGTAGACATGAAAGATGTATCAAGCTTGTTGTATCAAGATGAAAGACTCGTACGTGATCTTCCCATGGAAGATGATAAAAAAGGGCTACAGTTAATGCTTGACATGGGCTACAACAAAAATGAAAAACTCAGGAAAAATGGCAATGGCCTATTAGAACCTATTGTTCCTGAGAAGTTCCTAAAGAATCTTGGCCTTGGATGTACCCCTACGAAGATAACCATTCTTCGAAAGGGTACCCCTATTAAAAAATTCAAAGCTCCTCCTCAATTATAGGTATCAACTGGCCTACACCTAGACAATTGTGTATTCGATATAAATGACCTATGTGATGAGGATTCTTGTCTCTTTATGAGCACTACCATGTCTTTCAAATTAAATATCCAATCCAATGAACTAAGGGATGAGGCTCTCTCAGAATTCATGGGACTAAGGGATGAGCTACCATATGGCGACCACAAAGAATGATTTGAAATAGAGTTGGAAACACATGTGTTCTATGAGGAAATGATTGAATCTCTTAGTTGCAAAATAGAAAATATAAGAGTAATGTCTAGATCCTTAAGTGGAAACCACATTGTGGTACTTTTTGATATAAAAATAGTAAAAAGAAAGGACATATCTGATGGTGAAAACTTCTCTAAGGCACCAAACGATGAAGGATTCAATCTTCCCCTTAGTGCCATCCATTAGGAAAAATTAGTAGTACTAGCAAAAAATGCAATATAGTCAATTTGGGAGCTGAAAAAGACACCACACATCACTTTCTATGTTGAGTCACTTTTGATCGAGGAAAAAGAAAATCTAGCTACATTTCTAAAAGAAAGGAAAGTAAAATTTGATTGGGCATATGCCGACATGCTAGACCTTGATCTAAAGGTAGTGGTCCATCATCCAGTAGTCTATTCGGAGGAAAATCCCATAAGACAAAAATTGAGAAAGATGCATCCATAGATTGCCTTATTGTTTAAACTTGAATTGCAGAAAATCCTTGGCATTGGATTCATATGACCCATTGATTATCCTGAATGTGTTTCCAACCTTGTACCTATTTCTAATCCCATTAGGGGCATCTGAATCTTCACTAACTTTAGGGACCTAAACAAACCATGCCCTAAGGATGATTTCCCCCTTCTTAACATAGACATGATTGTAGATCTAATGGTAGGGCATGAAATTTTATCATTGATGGATGTGTTCTTAGGTACAATGAAAATATGATATCAAAAGATGATCAACATAAGACAACCTTCACCTATCTATGGGGCATTTACTACTAGAACATGATGCCATTCAGGTTAAAGAACATTGTAGCCACATACCAAAGGGCTATGAATTTTATTTTCCATGACATGATGCACAAATCTATATAGGACTATGTGGATGACATACTAGCCAAATCAAGAAAATGTCAAGACCACATATCAATGCAGGGCCCAATCTTTGACAGACTAGAAGAATATAAGTTACAACTCAATGTTATGAAATGTGTCTTTAGCATGCAATTAGGAAATATTCTAGGGTATATTGTATCAATGAGGGGAATCAAGATAGACCCTACAAAAGTCAAATAAATCCTTGACATGGAAGCACCATGAACACTGAAATAGTTAAGGGGTCTACAAGGAAGGCTTCAATCCATTTGTAGGTTCATAGCATAGTTAGCAAATAAAACCATCCCATACTATCATCTAATCCATAAAGAGGTAGCATAAAAATGGGATGAGAAATGTGACTAGGAATTTAATCAAATTAAGGAATATTTATTGACTTTTCCAGTCCTCATGCAACCAATCTAGAGGAAACCATTGATCATTTACATATCATCTATGGTGGTAGCACTTGGGGCACTACTAGTTTAGCATGATGAAATAGGGAAAGAAACGACTATCTACTACATCATTAGAACCTTGGTGGTACATGAGCTAAACTAACATTCATCAAGAAGGTTTTCCTCATAATAGTGTTTTCCTCACAAATATTTAGGCACTACATTTTGGCTCTTCAAATAAAGCTCATTGCCAAGATAGACTCCCTAAAGTATCTCCTTTCTAAAGCAACGCTCACAGGGTGAATGGTTAAGTGGGTCATGATCTTGATAGAATACGACATTGAATACATAGAAAGGAAATCCATCAAGGGACAAGAAATTGTAGGCCAACTAGCCAAAGCACCTATATATTTAGAGAACCCACTAGTATTAGAGTTTTTAGATGAGTCCATTTTCAACCTTAGTGCAACAAATCATTGGAAGGTATATTTTGATGGATCAGGAGTAGGATCCTTCTTCATCACACCACAAGGGGATTATATCCCAAAATCATACAAATTATCTTTCCATTGCACCAATAACATTCCTGAGTATAATTCTCTTGTCATAGGGCTTTAGATTGTAGTACAATGGAAAATCATGGTACTCAAGGTCTATGGAGACTCACAACTAATTATCAACCAAGTCAATGATGAATCCAAAACTAAGGATGAAGGGCTTACCTCGTGCAAAAAATTGGTGGAGGATCTCAATGAGATCTTTATTGACATAACATTTGAGTAGATACCATGGATAAAAAATAGAGCAGATGATACCATGGATACAATCAGATCATTGTTGGATATCCTGTGGAGCATCCCTAAACATGAATTCCTTGTAGAGTATCTTCTTGTACTAGCTTTTGAGGTACCAATATATGATTTCATGTGTGAAATCATTGGTCCGATGATCCTTGGTACCATGACATATTCACCTACCTAAAAATAGGAGTCCTCCATGTTGGCGTCAGCACAAATCTCAAAAGAACCTTTATTTGTTTCGTCATCTTAGGCTACACCCTTTACCATAGGAGTATTGAAGGAACCCTCTAGTGATGCCTTAACCCCAAGGAAGCTTTGAATACTTTAATAGAGGTACATGCTAGAATTTTTGGTTCACACTCTAGTGGTATGGCCTTGGCCAAGAAATTGTTGAGGATGGGGTACTACTGGCCTACAATGGAGAAAGAAGCTCACAACTACATATAAAAAGTGCATGCAATTTAAAAAACATAGGGATCTCATCCATGCACCAACTCAAGAGCTCCAACTGATTGTAACACCTTGGCCTTTTTAACAATGGGGGCTCAATCTCATCAGAAAAATCACACCCACCTCATCTAGTAGACAAAAGTTCATTATCACTAACACAAAATACTTCACAAAGTGGGTAGAATCCATCCCCTTGACCTATATCACAAGTAAGAAGATCTCCAAATTCATCCTAAAGTACCTCATTTGTTGTTACAATGCTCTACAAGCCCTTATCTCAGATAATCGAACACCCTTCAAAAAATAGGATGCCCATGAGCTATGCAAAAAATTCAATATCTAACATCGCTTCTCTACCCCATACTAACCCTATAGTAATGACCAAGTTGAAGCTATGAATAAAACCATCTTGAAAATCCTAAAGAAAATAGTAAATGAAGTTGGTCATGACTAGCACCTACAACTAAATCCTTCCTTATGGGCCTATTGAACAAGCATCTACATGCCTATAGTTTTGCAACTTCTTTTTCCCTATTCTACAGATCAAAAGCCATCCTACCCATTGAGGTTGAACTCCCATCCTTAAGAATATAATTTTAAAATATTATTTCTAATGAAGAGTATTGGGTGTGACAGTTAAGCGAGCTAGAACTACTAGATGAGTTGTGAATGGATTTTTTAAACCATCTATAGGTGTACCAGAACCATCTCAAATAGAGCTATAATAAGAAGATAGAGATTCATTCATTTTAAGTTAGAGAGATTGTGTTGAAAGAAAATCAAAAGAACGTTCCCAATCCAGACAACAAGGGAAAGTTTGAACCCAACTGGTTGGGACCTTTTGTCATCACAACAAGCTACAAGTTAGGAGCATATCAGTTATCCACACTAGAAGGTGAGCCTCTACAAGAGCCTATCAATGGCTCCCATCAAAAAAAAATTATGCCTAAGCTTGCAAGGTATAAATCAAAAATACAAAAAAATAATAAAAATATAAGAAATCTAACAAAAATATCAAAAAAATGACTGAGAAGAGTAAACAAAAAAATTGTCCTCTAGTGAAAACCACTTCAGTGGTGCTTTAGGCAAGTACCTTGGTGAAAACCTAGAAAATAGGTTCCTTGTGTAAATAAGCACTTTCCATCCACCATGGATTCTTCAACGTATTCTACATCACCTATCATCGCTTTCCATCCCATTTACCCATCACATTCCATTGATCCTTCCATTACCCATCCACATTTGCATCATAGCTTGATCTTGTGTTAGTATCATGTTCCATCCAAAGAACTAGTTGGAACATTCCTAAGGTCATTTTTCCCTTCCTATATCAAAGTAGTCTATCACATCACACTGGGGGCATGTTCTTATACCTACATTGGATCAGATTCATGTATATCCTTGAAATATTTCTTAAAACCAAAAAAATCCAAAAACATCCATAAAATCAGAGATCCAAAAACATTCATAAAACTAGAAAATACAAAAAAATCCAACAAATGTCAAAAAATATTAAAATAGTTTGAAAATAGAAAAATAAAATAAAATGATAGTTACCATGTCAAACTACAAGGCTTTTGTATGTACAACATAGGCAAGGACAATCTTTGATCATCCCTCAAAGCCCTTGGAGAGGTCCTTTAGGTGTCCATCATAGTAAACTGACAATCCAACATTGTTCATATCTCATCAATAAATGAGTCTAGGTCAATCGAACTACATGGTCTCTACGTGTATAACATAGGAAAGGCTAATCTTTGATCAGCCCTTGATGCCCCTAGGATAGGTCCTTAGGTTAGGTTCCTAGTCAAAATCTTAGGAAACACAAAAACATTAGAAAAAGGAAAATCAAAACATTTGTAAAACATCTCAAAAATTGCAAAACAACCTCAAAACATTTCAAAAACACCAAAAAACATTCAAAAAACCAAGAATCATCCATCCAATTCCACTTCCACCCATAGTAAACATCCACTCATAATAAATGTTTGTCATCTTCAACCTTTGGAAAAACAATCAACAATAAGTATAGCAAATTGAAAGTGTGAACTCAAACATCAAGATCTAAGTCTAGGTCAATACATAAACAAGTTGGTCAACTCTTGGTATCAATAGCCCACCATCCTGTTAGTATCAAAATCATAGAAATAACCTCATTTCCTAGGATGCGTCCCTCCTACAATGGACATCAACATCAAGCATCGTTCTAGTATAGTCTTTACTAGAGGTATGAAGAACATTGGCTTGTTTTTGTACTTGATCTTTTCTTTTGATTTATCTTATTGTGTGTATTCCCATGACCTCTCGACGATGTCTATTTAAATTATTTAGAGATAAATGAATGGGGAATTGATCATTATCTTTTTTCTATTGTGCTTGTGGATATTCTTGTAAGATAACCTTGGGGTATCTGCAGGATCATGATGGGCCAAAAAGTGGCAATATGATGGGTATTCGTATGGTATGTGGCTGACGACTTTTTTTTTACCCAAAATTGATGAAATGAAAAGGGTTTTTAAAGGAGATTCTCATCTTTCCACTAATATAAATTATGTTTTACTTTGAATTTAATAAATAATTATTATTCATTTTCTATTTGAATTACGACTAAAGTCCTGATTGATAGGCTAATTGACAAACATCTATAGCTTTCAAAGGGTATCACATCTTTTGAATACAAAACATGCATCACATTCTATGCTTCACATACTATAGGATTAATAAAAAGGAAAATTCAATTTCATGAAGTTTTGATCAAGTTAAGGTGGTCAGACATACAAGTTTTTTATATTTTTTAAAATTTGTAATAATAAATTCATAATTAATTATTTACTTGGAAAAAAATAACAAAAAAATATGCATCAAATCTAAACATGAGTCCTCTACTTATGTCTAAAATATTATAAAAACATATTATCATTTTATTGTGGCTAAGGTGGTTAGACAAACACCTACTTCCTATTTTTTCCCTAAAATTTTCAGTACTACTGCATTGAAATTTCAAATTTTCACTAAATAGATTTTTTTAAAAACAAACCTATTAGTTTAGAAAATACATTCAATTTTCTATAGATTCTATTCTTACATATTTTTGAAATAATATAGATAACTTATTCAAATTTTTATGTTAAGTTACCTAACTCTAATTTTTCTAAATTTTTTGCCACTTAAGGGCCTATTTTTTCCATGATCATCCTACACATACACCTTGACAATACTTGTTTTGTTAGGTATGTAGGGAGGATATTTTTAACAAATTGTTGACTATTATATTGAGAGGTTTTCCTTTTTGTGTTTTAGTCAAAGATGTTTGAAATGTTGGAAGTACATGCTAACAAAGTTTTGTATGTTGAGTGTGAACAAGGATTCTCTTATCTATTTGTTGAGTCAAAGTTCATCGCACTAGATACCATGTCATCCTGGTTATTTATACCTTGATGCATTGTATCTATGTGTGTTATAAGACATAAGGAAAGTTATGCTCTTTACATCCCCAATCCTTGGATAAGAAACAAATCATCATCACTCATCATCATATCTAATAAAGTGTTAACAAATCATAGAATTTTTGGACTTCTACATCTTCTCAGAGTCAAGGGTTGATCCCTCTTTTTCTTCTATCTTCTTCACATACTAACAGGTATCATGACATTCAAAATCTATCTGTAACCATCCTACATCCACCAATCGTTAGCATCCTCAATATTCATACATATCATCATAATAGGAAACATCATCCATCTCACATGGATCACATCATCATTTAAGTTGTTTAGGATAATATAGATTTATTATTTTAAGCATCTTAAAAACATCTCATTTGCATTATCATCATAATATAGATCTATTAGTCTAAGCATCTCATAATATAGCCATCCATACATCCATAAAGTATATTTTTCATGAGCTCGACCTATTAAATCAGAATTTTTTCCTGATCTCTTGAGGGGGCAGTGTACCAATGTAATTTTTTTGTTGGGGCAATAGGGGGGCATCTAAAAAAATAGGAAATCTTTGAATTTCAATCTTGGAAACATCAGTCTTTGAACCAAAACAACTGGTATGCTTCTTTAAAGAGGGGAAAAATGTAAACATGTAAATAGGCCTAACTGATATTATGCATCTAAATATGATTAATTATCATCAAATTCCTCTATTAATCAAATAAAGTAATTTATTAGATTAATTCACCAATGTTCATCATGTTTATTTTAATAGATCAATCAAATCTCTAAAGTCCTCTCTTCTAATTTAATAAATCAAATTATTGAAATCAAATGTCAAATCTCCTAATTCCTCCAAGTTAATTAATTCTAGATTAATTAACTCCTAATCCTAATTACCCATTCTCTAGCTTTTGAATCAACCTTGGTAAAACCCAACCCCTGATTAACTAACCCACTTGCACATGAGAATCAATTCTTTTAATTAACTAATTATCCAATTTTCTGTCACAAAAGCATATACTTTGGGAATATTCCTTCGATAACTCCATTTATTTTACTTTCTTACCACATGCATTAACTTCTATTATATCTCAACCAAATGCATTAATATCTCTTACATCCTCACCCACATCCTTTCAAATCCTCAACCATATGCATTTATTTCTCTTCCATCCTCTTTACTTTCACATTTCCCAAAATGTTCTCCACCTTCATCAAATAGACTTGTGACAAGTGTCACAATCTTATTGACTCTCCTTTAGTCCCACATTCCTCCAATCTCTCCATTTTTCAACTCTTCAATCCTATAAATAGAAGCATTCTCTTCACAATATGGATCCACAATCATATGCAATTTCACTATAGGGACATCCATCTTGCATTTCATCACATTTTGGGGGCTTGTTCATTATCATTGGAAGCTTATCAAGGAGACGGGAAAGAGAATCCTTTCCACATCAAAGGAGAACCACTCCCACTATAGCATAGGGTTTGACATGTTTTCATATGCTTTCATTTAGCTATTTTGATTATTTTGTTTTCTTGTTTGCATTTACACCATGGTCAAGTATTTCATAGGAGCATTGTATTTTCCTTGTTTAGATTAACTAATTCTAACATTTTTCATGGTTTGAGCAAGAGTGCAGATTAAGTGCTTACACATTCATTATTAGGTTTTTAGATTCAAATTATGGTAGATATTTTGTCGGTCTATCTTACCCTTGAAGCTAACCCTATTTTATGACGACAGTGTATTACAATTGTGGTGTTGTGATGTATTATGAGAGTCTGATAGCAGTTGTGTTGTCTCTCGATCTCTAGAGGTGATACTCATGTGACAAGATTTCTCTACAAATATATTATAATATTAGTGATTTTGGAGTAATATATTGTGTGGATTTTGGAGTGTGAGGTTCTTCTCTTGAAAGGCTTTTCCCCACATAAATCACTATGTTGTGGTATGCATGATATTTCTATTTAAGTTCCTATAACTATTCAAAGTATATGTAAAGTTTTGTATTATTTTCTTCTTGAGATTAGTTTAGAAAGATGTTTCTCTACCATAGATTCCTTATAATTATACACTAGATCAGAAATCTTACACTTGTAAAATGGATTAAAATTACCATACTCACTCATGCTTCACCAATTAACTGTACCTCAATGTAGAATTCAATGTTGACATCAAACCATAATGTTGAAATCAATGATAAAACTGTATATGATTATGATCATGTTGCCAACAACCATATCTATGAAAAGAAAACTTTAAAAAAAAAAATCCTCCTTTATTTGATGCCACATGCTTGTTTCAAATTGAAAAGAGTAGACATTTAGCCTTCACAAATTTGTTGCTTTGATGAACTCTATACATAAAAAAGAAAAAAAAAATCACTCCTGAACTATCTCTTCCAATACCACCAATCCCACTATCTTTAGGATTTCCTGTAGAAGGCCCATCAATGTTGATTTTCAACACACTAGGAGGAGGCGATAACCAACAACCATCTCCCTAAATCCTCCCCTTAGTAAACCTACCTATTCTAGAATTAGAAGCACTCCTATCCATGTCAAGAAGACCCAAAGTCCGAATAACACACACATATCCTAGATCCACAAGGATAAATAAATCACATTTCACCACTAAAGTGTCTTGAAGAGCACCCATAATTCTTAACCATAGTTGTAATGATGATTATATTTTAGATATCTAGTTTAAAGGTACTTTTTATTAATAGTTAATATATTATCCCCCTACCTGCACACATATTTTGTAAACTTTTTGTAAAGTGTTGTCACTTTACACATGTATTTCTACACTTTTTTATATTGATAATATTGAGGATTTTATCATTAATCTAAAAAAATAGGTAATGTATTATGATCAATACATGTGTTTATTACATAAACTCTTAATTAAAATAATTCCCTCCTCAACAATCATGACTTAATAAACTAGAATTTTATATTAACATATTTTTTGTGTAATATCTTCCTTAAAATATTGTCAAAATAGAGTAGCGATAGAATATAACCTTTTATGTTTATTTTTTCTTTCTTACTAACATGTGATCTAATCTACAACACGTTTGATTGATATATTTTTTATGATCCAATACATAGATAAAGCTTAAATCATCAACACATTTTTTAGAGATCTTTTCACTTTGAAATCAATATACATATCATATTAATAACCTCAATATATTAGATTTAGTTTTATAAAACACATGAATATATAAAAAATACATATATTTCATAGTTATCATAATTCATAAAATGTATCTTATGATTTTGGTGTTTCAAATACAAATGCATCTCATGTTGGGATTGTTACAAAACAATTCATGACTAGCAATTCACGATGGAAAATTCACTACCAAAAGTTCACTAGGGGAAAATTCACCACCATGACAAATTCACCACAAGTAAAATTCACCACCAACAATTCACTGCCACGAAAAATTAATTGCATTAATATTTTTTAATTTATATTTCAAAACTATTAATGTGATTTTTTTTTGTGGCAGTGAAGTACTGGTGGTGAATTTTACTTGTGGTGAATTTTCCCCTAGTGAATTGTTGGCAGTGAATTTTTCATCACTGAATTGGTGACTGTGAATTTGTTGTATGCCCTTTTGTATGATCAAATTTCACAAGAAGTTATTTATTACATATTTTATGTGCAATATTATATCCAAGACCATATCTAAATTAAAATAATTTGGTTCAAATTTCTACATATCAAATTTACTATATTGTTTCATATTTTCCATTATCCTCTATTTTTTTAGACTAAAATTTATTTAATTAGAACATTCAATAAATATATATTAATTAAATTGTGATGTCTTATAAAGTTGTATTAGGTGTATGTGAAGAACTCATGTACATTAAACTTTATCCTTTAATCATAACTTCAATAATAAATCACAATTGTTAATTTTTCTTAAGAATGAAACCCACAAGTTCATAGCATAAAATTGTACAATTTAGTCCTAGTTTTAATTTAGTTATTACCACCTAAAAAATATCCACCATTTTTTATGTGATCTACACTCTTGAGATAGAGAAAATAAAAACAATCTATTAGGGATTGGTGGAGAAATAAGATGACATGTTATTCCCATTTTTGTAATGGGCTACATTTCATTGAATGCTTGAGCACATAAATGAAATATGAAAATATAATTTAATTGATATTTTGAGAATTCGTAGAGAATACCTTTTACAAAGTTTTTCTATGAAGATATATTTAGATTTCAAAAGTAAAAATTACTATTATGTATATCTTGAAAATAATCTATATTAAATATATTGAGATATATCTTTCCTAATGCGCCTATTTTTTTTTATCAAATTGAAACATAGTAAAATAGGCACCTCAAGAAGGATATATCTCAATGTATATAATAAAGATTATTCATAGGATATATATGCTAGTGTAATCATAATAAAAATAACTATAATTCTAACCCTATTTCGTTTAAATTATTCTCATCAGACTCTGGAGCCCAACCATCATACCACTTGGTTGTCCAAAAATGCCCTTTTTTTAATTTTGTATCTCCTCCATCACAACCTTCCCTATGTTGGAAACACAAGGGTAGGAAACTGAGGGGGGTGAAACAATTTTCATACAAATTTAAAACTTATTCAACTTATTAACCCTATTCTCAGATCTGATTATTAACCATGAAAGCATAAATCATCAACACATCAGAAACACACATAACATGGTATGTACAGGATCATGATGGGCCAAAAAGTGGCAATATGATGGGTATGTGGCTGACGACTATTTTTTTACCCAAAATTGATGAAATGAAAAGGGGTTTTAAAGGAGATTCTCATATTTCCACCGATATAAATTGTGTTTTACTTTCAAATTAATAAGTAATTATTATTCATTTTATATTCAAATTATGACTAAAGTCCTGATTCATAGGCTGATTGAAAACCATTTATAACTTTCAAACGGTATCACAGTTTTTGAATCCAAAACATGTGTCACATTCTATGCTTCACATACTATAGGATTTAAAAAAGAAAAAAATGAATTTCATGAAGTTTTGACCAAGTTAAGGTGGTTAGAAGTATGAGTTTTTTATATTTTTCAAAAAAGTTATAATAAAAAAATCATAATTAATTATTTACTTGGAAAAAGATTACAAAACTTATGCATCACATTAGGGAATGAGTCCTCTACTTATATTTAAAATATTATAAGAAAATATTATCATTTTATTGTGGTTAGGTGGTTAGACAGACACCTACTTATTTTTTCCTTGAAATTTAAGTACCACTGCATTGAAATTTCAAATTTTCACCAAATAGATTTTTTTTTAAAAACCTATTAGTTTAGAAACTACATTCAATTTTCTATAGATTCTATTCTTACATTTTGTGAAATAATATAGATAACTTGGGTATGTGCAGGATCATCATGGAAAAAATAGGCCCTTAAGTGGCAAAAAATTCAAAAAAATTAGAGTTAGGAAACTTGACGTCAAAATTTAAATAAGTTATCTATATTATTTCAAAAATATGTAAAAATAGAATGTGTATAAAATTGAATTTAGTTTCTAAACTACTAGGTTTATTTTCTTATTTTTTAAATCTATATGGTGAAAATTTGAAATTTCAATCTAGTAGTACTTAAATTTCAGGGAAAAAATAAGAAGTAGGTGTCTGTCTGACCACCCTAACCACAATAAAATGATAATATTTTTTTATAATATTTTAGACATAAGTAGAGGACTCATGTCCGATGTGATGCATATTTTTTTGTAATTTGTTTCCAAGTAAATAATTAATTATGAATTTTTTATTGCAACTTTTAAAAATATAAAAACTCGTGTGTCTAACCACCTTAACTTGGTCAAAACTTCATAAAATTCATTTTTTCTTTTTTAATCTTATAGTATGCAAAGCATAAAATGTGATGCATGTTTTGGATTCCAAAAATGTGATACTGTTTGAAAGTTATAGATGTTTTTCAATCAGCCAATCAATCAGGACTTTAGTCGTAATTCAAATAGAAAATAAATAATTATTATTAATTAAATTCAAAGTAAAAAATAATTTATATTGGTGGAAAGTTGAGAATCTCCTTTAAAAATCCTTTTCATTTCATCAATTTTGGGTTACAAAAAATTCGCCAGCCACATACCCTACAAATACCCATCATATTGCCACTTTTTGGCCCATCATGATCCTGCACATACCCACTTATTCAAATTTTTACATCAAGTTGCCTAACTATGATTTTCTGAATTTTTTGCCACTTAAGGCTTGTTTTTTCCATAATGAACTTGCACATACCCAACACCAATACTTTTTACGTGGAAACCCTATTAGGGGAAAAATGATGATAGATGTTAGTCCACAAAATTATACCCTATTAAAAGTATAAAGAATGAAATAAGGGGAATGCACATGCATTCAAGCACACTACCTAGAGCTCATTGCTAAATTAGAACAAGGCTAACCACCCAAATGAAGACACATTATCTTAAAAAAATAATCATATTACATCTTCAAAGATTTGAACTGATAATATAACATCTGTTAATCCCTGATCACAGTTCTGGTTAAGCACATGAGCACTTCTTCACTCTCCTTCACTCTTCACACTCTACTCTGCCTTAAAATGATTTAGATCAATATTCACACACACACACACACGTAAGCACACCCAAGCATACACTCGCACTCCTCAATTCAAATTAAAATTTTCTCTTATATATCTACAATAAGAAATTTCATCCCTACAAGTTGGCCTCATCAAAATAATAAAATGAATATAAATTGTCATCCCAAAACATTAAATATTATTAATGTGAATCAACCAAGGTTAGCCACAACTTAGTAAAGACCCAAATCAACATCTCCAACATGAATAAACTTCAATTAATTACTCCTTAAAGATCCACCATATGCTATAAACACCATGTCAGCAAAGAACAAGAAAAAAATGAACACACAAGAGAAAATCACTAACCACAAGCACAACGATCAATACAGATATGCAACAAGGATAGACCATGATCTAGAAACATCCAAAAACATCATGAATTGCCAAAGAGTCATCTACAATAACTTAACTAACTAAAATATCCTCATCTTCAATCAAGATCACCAACTGAAGTAATTGAAAAAATGTCAAAATAAAAATCTCCATAACTCGATCAAATCTTCACACAGATCAATCAAAATCAACTTGGATAAACTATATATATTGAGCAAGAAACCATTTAGTCCACAACCTTTGATCATCAATGTACAAAACTTACTAAAATATTGAACTTCACTTTTAGAATTTTCTCAATATCCTCAACATATACAACTTCAAATGAATTAATGCTAATAGTGTTCATATCAATGACAACCACATATCAACAACATAACCACAACATCCAAAAATATCCCCCTTTGGCATTGATGGCAACACATGATGTGAAAAAAACCATCAATGCAACTAACTCTTGACACTTACTCCCCCTTAGACTTTGACTCATTTTATCCTCAACTCTTCCACATGATCTTCTCCCTTATTAAAACTAAAGTTTTTCACATGATCCTCTCCCCCTTTGACATCAATGACAGATATATCTAAGCTCCACACAAAATCTGAACCACATATCTAAGCATCTAAACATGATCTGACTACTCCTCCTGAGTAGAAGCCACCACAACATCAATATGAAATAAGATATGACTATGAAATGCATGGAATGATGCAATGCAATGCATCCTTAGTTCTGATTAGGAGGGTTAATCACACCTAACTTCCCTCTGATATACTCAAAATTATCCATAGGAAACAACTTGGTAAAGATGTTTGCAATTTGCTCCTTAGTAGGAACATACTCTAGTCTAACTTCCTTTTCACTCACCTTTTCTCTCAAAAAGTGAAACTTAATAGATATATGCTTTATCTTTGAATGCAACAATAGATTCTTAGAAATTTTAATAGCATTTGAATTATCACATAATATAGAAATATGCTCATTATACACAACTTTGATATTATTCAACATTTTTATCATCCATAGGACTTGAGTACAATTTTTAGCAGCAACAATATATTCAACTTCTAAATTAGATAAGGAAATGGCATTTTACTTCTTACTTAACCATGAAATTGGCTACTTACTGAAGAAAAATGCTCCACCACTAGTACTTTTCCTATCATTTACATCTCCTACCGAATCAACATTAGTAAAGGCACTCAAAGTAATATCATCTTCTTTAGGGTACCATAAGGAAAATTTAGTTGTTCCCCTCAAGTATCTAAAAATTCTCTTCACAACAATCACATGAGATTCCTTTGGATTAGCTTAAAATCTTGCTACAATACATACAACATTCATGATATGAGGCCTATTTTGAGTTAAATACAACAATCCACCAATCATTGATCTATATCTTGTCTGATTTTCTTTCAGATAATCATCTTCTATTGTCAACTTGCATCCGATCACCATAGGTGTACCAACTAGCTTTGAATCTTCCATACCAAACTTCTTCTGCAATTCCTTTGAACATACTTGGACTGAGATATAAAATTCCCTTTGTCTAACTAATTAATTTTCAATCCCAAAAATAATTTCATCTCACCAATCATAGACATCAAAAATTCATTATGTGTCTCATTAGCAACCTGTGCCATCAAAAAATGGTTGCTTGTCATTTTCATGGCCTTTTAGGTTTTGTTTCATGGTGTTGGAACTATGTTGCTCTAATTTTATGTTGTAACATGTCTTGAGCATTCTTATTTAGGTACTAAAAATAAAAGAATGATGTCTTGTGAAGGTGTTGTGAAGTTTTGTAAGAAAATTCTACATTCTTCTAAACTTTATTTATTACATTTCACCTAAAAATCACCTTTTCATCACTTAACAAGTCCTATTTTAAAGTGTTGTAAGGTCTTGTAACAAGCTTTCATGCTTTTCTACGCATATTTTCACTATTTAAACCTTTTGCATGCTTTATTTGGTCCCTCTATACATTCATATGACTTAATTAAGTGTATTTTTGAATGCTATCCTAACAAATAACATTAAATAGAACATTTTTTTTGACACATGTTTTTAAGTTCTAGGTGGGACCAATTCGCCATGGGTGGCAGATGAGCCCTCCTTGGACCTAAATTAAAAATATTTTAAATTTCCATTTTGGATTTTATTCAAAATCAATTGATGTTGGTCTGTGATGAAGTATGAACAGATACTAAGGCACAAGATTTGTATAAATAAGTGATTTTCACCTCATTTCAACCCTAGTCATTCAAGCATTCAATCAAACATCACATTCAAACATTCAATCATATTACAACATCTTCTCTAGCACTATACAAACACTTTGAAGCAGCCATTGACATTACTTCAGATTTACATCATCGAGGGTTAGGTAAGTGGATAACATTTGCATGTTATTGCTTTATCTTTCATTTCATTATCTTCCCAAGGGTTTCATTATCTTTTCAAGGGTTTAATTACCAAAAGTGGGGTTTGACCAAGGAAAAATACTATTCACTAACCCTCAATCACTTTTCCCCTATTGCATGTTCTTTTGCATCTCTTTTTATGTATATTTGACAAGCATTTAGGTGTTGAAGATTGATTTTTAAGTCAACTAGATGCTTCAAGTCAACTTGAGTCCATTTCAAGATTGAAGGGAGTATTGTGTTTGTTTTATGCAGAACTGACTTTACCAACCTGACATGTACACAAGAAACTATATCATGACACTTTTTCACCTAGAGGAGGACTGATTCACCACCCTAGGTGAATGAGTCCCATTGTGAAAAATCAGTAAATTCAACCATCTCCCGACACTTTTTCACTAGGAGGATTGATTCGCCACCCTGAGAGAATGAGTCCCACTATGAAAAATTAATAAATTCAAGACATGCCATAATCATCACTTTGCCTAGGTGGACTCTAATTTGACTCATCTCTTTCTATTCTGCATATTTTCCTCATTTTCTTCATTTTTTGGATATCACGATGTGTTTTCAAACATAGCTTTAATTTCACTTTTTCATTCATTTTCATTCATTTGGATTAGTCAATTGCAATTATTAATCTTCATTTACATTAAAAAAAATTGCATACATCCTGATTTGAGTGAATCATTAGCACTTTTGGTCCTATCTCTCTCCTTTTAGGTGAAAAACCCTTGAAGTACAAGAGTAGCCTTTAGGGTCCCAAAAATCTATGTTTCATTTTGGTCAACCCAACTCTTTAACACTTTGTATTTCTAATTGTATTTACATATTGCATCTTAGCTTACATTTGCATTAACATTCAATTAGGATATTGTTTTGTTATTGCATTCTAGGACTTTTTCATTTTGCACTAGTGAAAACTTCATTTAGATTTCATTCTTGCATTACATCTCATTGAAAAAATTTAAAATCTGCATTTTGCATCTATAATTGCATTTTTTAGAGAATTTAAAGCATCTTTAAATAGCTAAAAAAAAATGAAAAACTTCATACTAGGACTCATTTTCTACCCAACATGATTCAGTGCCTCTCCACTTTTTAGATAAAATTTCTAGCATTTTTTTCTCATTCTTTTGCATTTTTATTTTTTGTAGTTATATCTCTATTACAGTTAGCAAAATTTCTCTTATATGAATTTTAGATCTCTTAGATTAGCTTGGATTTACATTCACCCACCCTTTGTGGTACTTGTATGATTGTTTGGTGCCTTGTTGATAATAGTTTAGTGAGAAGAAGTTCTAGACTCATGGCATCTCGTGATAGCACTTTCGTTGTGGACCTTGGGATCTCACGAGATCCTACTCCTAGTATGGAAAATGGTGCATTAGGAATTGAAAATACCACTTCCATGCCTTCACCTTTCCATCCAATGAATGTTGACACTCAAAAAAATTCCCTCCTGGTCACGCCCACAAAAGGATATGAAAATCACGGCAAAACCTATCCTGGGAATTGGACATTCTAGCAGGCGACTAATATCTTTTCATGGTCATTCATTTACTTGTTAAACAAGGGAACGTATACTTGAAATGGAGCGGCATTGTATGTGCACTAAGAACCAGTTTCAATCACAACCTATCGAAAATACATACTTGGAAAGAATTCTACCTATGTTACAGGAAGGTAATGCAAAGTTCTCTAAACTCAACCATAATTTAACCAAAAGAAAAATTATAACAGCTACGACTAAGAAACAAACTATGAACTAGCCTTATGCTATAGGAACAAACACAGGGATGGATTCCCGATGCTACAGGAACAGTATAGGACTGAGTTTGCATAGAAACTTCAAGAATGAAATCTAACTTATGATCAATAGAAAATGAATGACTAACTAACTAACTACAGATACTTACTAAGTGGGCCCCCTTAGCAAGCATCAACTACTTATGCCAGTATTGAACTCAGAACTTCATCAGCTTTTTATTCATAACTCAGAATGATATACATTGTTTGCTCATATCAAAACTAACACAAAATTGTGTCTCTTATCATAATACTAATTCTTAAATGTTATGCTTTCTATGCTCATTATGCTTCTTATTATTCCTTATCCTTCTTCTTGCTCACTCGCGCAGAAGGAACACTTATTTAAATTAGGAAAACAACTAACTAACTAACCCTAACAGAGAAAAACGTGGATGTAAAATGTATCCCAAAAACCGAGGAACAGACTTCATAAATGAGTTTATCCATTCAACCCGATCCAGAGAGAGAATCTAGCACTCCACTCTTTCTGGATTAATTGACATTTAAATTCCTTCCCAACAATTTTGGTCAAAGTCTTCACCAGAATAACTACCTTGAAGTTGTGCAGGAAATGGACTTTACTACAAGGCTGAGATCAGCTGCACTTGGCTCGCTCATACTTTCTTCAACAACCTGCAAAACACAAGGTAACAGATGCAAAAGAAGACACATGGAAAATACACGATATTCATTCATTAATCACATATTAAATCTATTTCATCATTCAAAAACTACATGTGTTGTACCAGTCATTTGGGAAGTCAAACAGTGGTAATAAATATAGATATGTCAACATGATAGGTTGTAGGAATATAAAGGTGTATTGCTACAGGATATCCCCCAATAAAAGGTTTCTAAAGAGTTAAACAACCATGAACAACAAAAGTAAGGGTATTAAAAGTACACCATGATACCCAAATTATGAGCATATTTTGGGCTCATCATTTGCCCCCTACTTAACCTAATGCTGGTCCTCCAACATTAAACTTTCTGGTGGTTTCTCTGAAATCAGTGGTTGAGGCATGACCCTAAAATGAAGTTCTGAATTTGTAATAAAAACCTCTGAAACTCTGCCACCTTTCATACCTACAAGCTTCTGTATCTTCATTAATATTTGTAGCTTGGTAGGGATAAAGAGCCCACATCAGCACAGGAGGTCTAAATGTCAAGGGCAACCACAATTCAAACCTCTTTTGAAGGCCCAATTGTATGTATCTGTTTGATCTTTTGAGAGCTGCTGTAAAATTTAGGGGACTGTGAGGCTCAGACCTTCTTACCCCAATAGTCAATCTCTCCCATCTCTTCTCAATCCTGGAGTATGACAGCTTCCAAAATGAGTATGTCTGTTCTTGAAACTCATCATACACCTATTTTTTGAGATCGAATATTTCCATCCTGACTGTATCATTATTGAAGCCATATGCCACAGCAAGCCAGGTTTTCAACATTGTATAGGGGTCTGAACTCTCTGAGAGCAATGGAATAGGCTCACCCCTTTCGGCTTCTTCATATGCTTCCAACCGTCTGCCATAATTAGCTTCATTTGCTACCCAAGACATGAGTGATCTTAAATGAATGTCGCCAATGTACAAAAGTGGATTCCACTCTGTTTCAAGGGGAATTATAAAGCCATGTAAATAAAATTCACACAAAGAATTCCTTAACCAATCAAGAGCTGCCTGGTATGCATCATAGAATTCTTTAGCAATATGAATAACAGGATCTTGATTCCTGGAAATTCTCATTAACTGGAACCACAAAAATTGTTCCTTGAGGCACAGAGCATAAACTTTGGGTGGTGGTCGACACTCCATGATCTGACCAGTTACCTTTATCATTTCAACCATTTTCCCCTTTAACTCCTAAATTTCATGTTTTTGCCTTTGAATTTCCCTTTTTAGTTTCATCTTTTCTTCCTCCCAAAGACTTTGTTGCATTTCAGTCTTGGCCAGGTGGCCGAAACTCAGGGTTTGCAATGTAACCGGTCTCCTTGTGGTTCTGAGATATTCCAAAAATTCAATTAATTTTTTTTTTTTGTAGACAACAATGGCTTGACAATTTGCAGGGGGTAATGAAGCTTTATTGGCCACTTTCAATTGTTTAGGCTATTCTTCCTCTTGCTGCAGGATGAATTCCTATTGCTATAGTGGAGAAAACTATGCTTCCTTTGAAATCTGCATAGCCACAGTGGCCAAGTCATCGAGACTTGGTACCCCCCTTTCATTATGCTCAACTTCCCATGTCTTAATTTGTTCTTCTTCAGAAATAACAAATGGACTCTGTGCAGCGCTCTCAGACACATTCTGAGAAACATCATGTTCAGACTCTACAGATTCCTCTGAAATTATGATAACCTTAGGTTGAGGTGAAGCAGGGGAGAATTTACATTGTTTTCTTGTTGAAACTCTTCTTGGCAATGTTGCAGCTATCGGAGGTTCTCTCGTAGCTTTCCTCTTTCTAAATTTCCTAGAGGGATCTGCCTTATCAGAAGATGATGGCGAACTAGTGGTGGCAACAGGCATTGTTGTAGGAGAAATTGCTATAGGTGAAGATGCTGCAGGAGTAGAGCATTGCCTTTTCTAAGGATGAGAGTCAAATTATGGGGTTTGATTTGCCCCAGATGACTCTCCTGCCTTTTTTTTTCCTTTTTCTCTCCTACTGGAAGACCTAGTTTGCACCCGGGTAGAGGACTCTGGTGTGAATGCTGCAGGACTAGGTGCTACAGGAGCAGATGACCCTTGCCCTGTTTCCCTACTGGTAGATGCTATTTTCTCTTTCTTTTTCTTAAGCCGTGGAGTAAGAGCCCTAGGAAGTTCTTGAAGTTGCAGGCTCTTTTAGGCAACAAATTCTTGCCAGGAAAGAGGTCACACATCCCTCAAAGAGTGTTCAATTAATAGTTTTATAAGGGCATGGTGGGAAATAGAGTTATCCTTCCCCCTCTGGGTTTCACGAGTGCATTGCTTCAAAAGATTTAATAAAAATTTTGGGACATTAACGGCTAACCCATGCCTCATATGACTCAACAATTTAAAATGGTAGGAATGTAGGTAAGAAAAACGGCCTTCACATGTTAAATACCTGATGATAAAAGCAACATATTCTGAGTATAGGGGAGGCAATGACACTCACTTGCATCCTTGCTTAGAGACCTCCAAAGGTCCATCAGTTGGTACTGTAAATTCTGCCCTAACAGAAACAGCATCTGACGAAAAATTCTCTCTGACGGTCGGAAGCCTGGTTACCTCTACAATTTGTTCCTCAGTTATAGCTACTGTTAAACCCCATACTGTAGCCTCTCCTTCAGAACGGGTTCTTAAAAATTCACCTACGACTTCCTCATTGAAAGTATCTAACCTAAAAAAGTAGTTTAACCAACCACAAAGGCTAAATGCTTGAACTGTTTGAGGATTATGTGTCAATATCTCATGAGCTACTATCTCATGTCTTACTAGTTGACCACCCATATTCACAATTGTCTCAGCTGAAATTTGAACTCTTTTATGAAAATCCAAAGAAAAATTTTTCTGCTCTGCTCTTTTTGTCCTGCCATCGCTTTCTCTTCTTTTCCAAGAATGAACTCAAAAGATATTTGCATGTAATGATTGTTACAACTACTTAAACAAGCAATTTTAATTGCAATTTACAATTGAAACATGCAGTCATATTTGGAAAGTACAAGAAAATAATAAAGAAAAATATCTAAAAAGTTGTGATAGCAGTGTAAGTGAAATGGATTATCCCGCCCCTACTTAAAATATGACATGTGTCCACACATGTACTAAAGAATAGGCATAGATCAGGTAATAATGACTGATATAGACAGTAGTAAATGAATAAAATGAAATAAATCAATGATGCGACAACAAAAGATATCGTGTACCTTTCAATAAATGCTCGTTCGTGCTAAGAAAGATGATGGCTTCAACATGAGATGGCATTTGGGAAAGGAATCATAATTAAGGGTGGTGCAGATGAATGAGGTGGATGGGTGACGTGGACGGATGAGATGAATGGATGGAATGGATGGAATGGATGGATGGAATGGAAGATAAGGAAGTGAAATGTGGCGATGAGTGGGAATGAAGAAAAAGGGTTTCCTTAAAAAGGAAACCTTTATTATGGGCATGCATTGTAATATTATGGTGAAGCTACAGGAGAAAGGCTAAAGCCTTTTGCTGTAGGAAGATTAGTGGCAGGATCTTGAACAAACTACTGCAGAAATTCTTCTCTTGAGACTAGCTTACGATACAACCAAAGATGGTGTCCACTAACCAGTAACTTGAATTGAACAGGAACAATTGTGACCAATTGAATTGAACCATTATCAAATACATTCTCAATTTCATATGGGCCAAGCCACCGGGTAGTGAGTTTACCTTGATTTTCTTTATACCTAGAGTCATAAAGCAACACCCAATCACCAACAGAGAATTGCTTAGTTCGGATATGGCGGTCATGTCAGTTCTTCCTTTGTTGTTATACAATTTGTGTATGCTAGAGGGCCACTTTTCTGAGTTCATCTAATGCATTCAGCTGTAGGAGGCATTCCTTTTGGGCTTTTGAAATGTCAATATTAAGCTCTAGAGCAGTCCTCAAGGTTTTATGTTTGAACTCTATTCGTAACATGGCAGTTTTTCCATAGAGTAATTCAAAAGGAGTAAACCCTGTGGTTGTCTTCCATGTTGTCCTATAGGCCCAGACTGCTTTAGGAAGTTGACTACTCCAATCTTTCTTGTGTAGCTGAACTATCTCTGTAAGTATCACCTCAATTTCTCTATTAGTAACTTCTGCCTGACCATTAGCCTGAGGGTGATATGGGCTAGACTTTCGATGCCTGATCTTGTAATCATTCATTAGTGCATTGATTAAATTGGATGTGAACTGAGCTCCTTGATTAGTGACAATCTCTCTTGGGACTCCAAACTGAGTAAAGATCTACTCATACATGAATTCAGTAACCTTATTATCATAGGCATGTGTCATTGCTTTCACTTCTACCCATTTGGTCACATAGTCAGTACAAACTAGAATATATGACTTCCCATTGGATGGAGGATCAATAGGTCCAACAAAATCCATGCCCCACTTATCAAAGGTACTGACAACCACTTGACGATACAGGCGCATTTCATCAGACCTTGTTGGTCTTCCCATGCATTGACATCTGTCACATTTCCTGGTATAGGCTGCAGCATCTCTGTGTAGTGTAGGCCAATAGTATCCTATATTAAGCACTTTCATTGTTGTTCTCTTAGCTGCAAAGTGGCCCCCACATGGCTCGTCATGACAGGCATGCAATATATCATATGTTTCATCTTCTCTCACACATCTTCTCATGACTTGGTTAGGTCCTGTATAAAATAAACAATCTGCAATCCAGGAAAAGTTAAAACTTTTCTCAACCAGCAATTGCCTTTCCTTTGGTGAGAAGTGTGCTGGAATTCTGCTGGCTACTAAATAATTTACAATATCTACATACCATGGGGTTTGAGCAGCAATAAAAAAAAGATGTTCATCAGGGAAGCTATCATCAATTACCTCGGGAATGTTAGGTGTAGGTGTGTGAAGTCTTGATAAGAAATCAGCCACCACATTAGCTCGGCCTGGCTTATCAATAACTATGATATCAAATTCTTGCAACAATAGGAGCCATCTTGCTAATTTTCTAGATATGGCAGGCTTATTCATGAGGTACCTTATTGCTGCATGATCTGTATGAACAAATATTTGGTAACCAGTGACATAATGTTGAAACTTGTTCAGGGCATACACAACTGCTAGCAATTATTTCTCTACGATAGTATAGTTTAGTTCAGGGCCTTGAAGATTTTTGCTAATGAAATATATGGCATGCTCAATGGAATTCTCTTTCTATCCTAAAACTACCCCTATAGCATAATCAGAAGCATCTGTGTTTATATGAAAGGGAAAACTCCACTTTGGTCCTTGAAGAACAGGTGCTTGAGTAAGCAAGTTCTTAAGTTGTAGGAAAGATTTGTCACAGGCCTCAGTCCAAGTAAATTCAGAATCCTTAGTCAATAAGGCATATAGTGGACTGGCTATCTTGCTGAAGTCTTTGATAAATCTTCTATAATATCTAGCATATCCTAGGAAGCTTCTAACATCCTTTTGTTTCATAGGTGTTGGCAAAGTTAGAATAACTTCTATTTTTCCAGGATCAACCTGAATTCCTGCTTGAGAGACATGATGGCCTAAAACAATTCCATCTTGCATCATCATAAAGCACTTCTCACTGTTCAAAGACAAATTTTTCTTCTGACATCTTTTCAACACTTTTTCCAAATTGGCTAATGCTTCGTCATAAGTAACTCCATAAGTAGTGAAGTCATCCATGTAGATCTCCATAGAATCATGAGAAATGTTAGCAAAAATACTTATCACTACCCTTTGAAATGTTGCAGGTGCATTACACAAGCCAAAAGGTAAGACAAAATAAGCAAAAGTACCCCATGGACTAGTAAAATTTGTTTTGTCTTGATCTTCAGGGGTGATTCTAATTTGATTATAGCCACTATATCCATCCAAAAAGGAGAAATACTTTTTCCCAGACAATGAGTCTAGTACTTGGTCAATAAATGGCAATGGAAAATGATCATTTTTAGTTGATGTGTTCAACTCCCTGTAATCTACACAAACTCTCCATTTTCCACCTTTTTTAGGGACAATCACCAGTGGAGATACCCATTGAATATCTGAAATTAGGTAGATGAAACCAACATCAAGCAATTTTTGAAGTTCTATTTTAACTATTTCCCTAAGTGCTAGATTTATCCTTCTTTAAGGCTACCTAACAGGTGAACAATCTTCCTTAATATAGATCCTATGAGTACAAAGATAAGGATCTATTCCCTTCATATCCCCATAGTCCCATGCAAAATCTCTATATTGATCTTGCAACATCATGACAAGGGCATCTTATTGAGGTTGAGGCAACATATTATTGATGTTCAACAACGGCTTGAAGACACTTCTACCTGCTTGGTAAGATCATTCATGGAGGCTATTGATAAAGGTGGTGTCTGTATTTCATATGGAAGCAAATTATAATAAACTACAAGAGATTCAGGTGACAGGTTCTCAGAATCCAGTAGCTGCAGGAAACATTGTTGAAGACTGCTATTTGAAGCAAATGGGCTACTCAGATCAGGGTTGGACTACAAAATGTGTAAAAATAGGTCATCCTCACTCTGAAGCTAGGAAAATGGATTAGTTTGCAACATCATTAGCTAGGCCAATGAATTGACTTCTTTAGTTTTCTCTCCCAAATCTGGCCAAATTGGCTGAGACAAGTCTGGTTGAGGCTGGACAGGTGGATATAAAGCCAATTTCTTTCTTGACTGACCATCAAAAATTGTCATGTCTCCTAAACGACATCCTATAAAAGCATCAGTTGTAGCTAACCATGGTCTACCTAGGATAATAGGATATCCTCCCAAATTTGCCTTAGTAGACAATATGGTGAAGTCTGCTGGGTATTCCCAAGACTCCAGGATAACAATAACATCTTCTACCATTCCATTAGGCTTTACTATGGAACTATCAGCAAGCTGTAGGACAGTAGGTGTAGACCGAATGTTTAGTATATTCAGATACTCCATTGTATTCTTGGTCATTACATTAATGGCTACACCAAGGTCAATCAAGACATTCTTTACTATCTGGCCATTAATATTGATTTGCACCACAAGACTCCTAGGGTCAGTATATTTTGGAATAACTATATTTCCCAACATAATGTATGCTAACTATCCTAAAACATGTATAGTTCGAGGATCCTTTTTCTTTCTTCTTGGCTTCTTCAAACAAGCCTTCTTAATGGCTTTTCCATATAGTGGAATATCTTTAATGAATTTTAAGAGAGTAATTTGAATATGCACATTCTTTAGCTTATCCAAAATATCAAAAGTAGGTTCTTCCATAGGCTTGGATGTAGTAAGTTGCAGTCTCTGAGGGAAAGATGGTGTAGCCTGATGCTGTAGGACAAGTTCCTTAGAGGCAATATCTAATACATGTATATTTTCTGTAGGATCAGTCTGTTATTCAGAGGCAGAGTCTAGAATCTCTGTAATGACAGGTGAGTGTGGAGCAGGGAGAGTGGTTCCAGATATGAGATGGATATTATGAACATTCAGAGCATAAGCAGGATATTGATTGGCCTCTGCAAAATACATAGGCTGTTGTTGTTGCTGCTGCTTATTGTTAGGATTTGGAAATGGTTGAGAGGCATAGGTGTTTGTTTTGGAGGGCCAGTATTTGCTACAGGAGCTGCAGGAGGTGGCATGAGAGCTGGAGGTTGTGGCTACTAAGGCTGCAGGAAGGCAGGGGATTGGTTCTGCCATTGTTGTGGACTTCTCCATTGAGGGTTTTGCTGCTAGTTACCTGGAGGTGGAGTCCATTGTCCTTGTGGCTACTACCAACCTCCTTGAGGAGATTGCCATTGAGGATTCTGATAGCTAGGCCAGTGAGGTTGAGAAGTATTCCAAGGTTGTGATGGGCCATATGTAGGTTGCCACTGGTTATTGTAATTAGAATAAGGATTACCAAAAGTCAAAGGATCTTGAGGCATACCCTGCCTTTGAGCCCATGGTCGCCTTTGTGTGACGAAGAATACTTGGTCATCATCACTTTCTACCACCTTAAAGTCAGTAGGTAACTAATTAGTCTCTAGGTTAGCCACCATCTTGCATCTGCAGTCACATTTCTTCTATCTGCAATGTGGACAGAACTCAGCCAAGATTGCTTCAGCTTCCTCATGTTTCTTCCAAGCTTGCATAGTATCCAACTATGTAGCCATGTTGTTTATGATATCCTTCTTGAAATCAGATAGCAAATTTGTGATTTCCATCCGTGAAACTCCACTAGTAGAGGACTTTCCCACTGTGGCTTGATGACCTCTACCCTTCTTAACAATTGTTCGAGAGTAGTTGAGACATATCTTCTTGATATCATCCCAAGGCAGTTGAGTTATATCACCTCCTCCCATCAAGTCCAGAGCATCTATACAGGTATCACTAATTCCCCTTAGAAAAAGTAGTTTATGAGATTCTTCATTGAGAGTATGGTCTGAATTCTTTTTTAGGGAAAACAAGAATCTTGAGATATAGTCTTCCAGGCTTTCATCCTCCTTTTGTTAAATTTTGAATATATCATCTCCCTTATTACTATTACAATATTCCTTGTATTTCTCAAGAAATTTTGTTTGCATGCCTACCCAACTATCAACAACACCTCTTCCCAAACTCATAAACCATCTAAGAGCTCCTTCCTTCAAAGTAGAAGGAAACAAATTCAACCTGTGAGCATCTAAAGTTTAATCATAGCTACGTTGGAGGATATCAAACTCAAACAAGAAAGTGTCTGGGTCTTCTATAACTAGGCCATAGAACTTGGGAAGCAATTAAGAAGAAATATTTTTAAGGTTATCATTATCTTGCTGAGCAACAATGGGGAACTCAAAAGCAGGAGGTTGATTGGGTGGATTTCATGCCATATTTGCTTGTTGAAGTATTAGAACAAATGGATTTTCCTCAGGTTCTTCGTCACCTGGGTCAAATGGAAATTCAACAAATAGGTTTGTAGGGAGGAACCTTCCCAGATCATCTCTTCTTCTATGCATGCAATAGAATGAATGATGAATTGAAGGAATTTTGAAAATACTTAAATAATAGGCTAAACTACTGCTACAAATGACTTCTGACAGATTTTTAGCTTGACACCATCCTCAGAAACGACGGTAAAAATGGTCGCGCCCACAAAAGGATATGAAAATCATGGAAAAACCTATCCTGGGAATTGGACATTCCAGCAGGCGATTAATATCTTTTCATGGTCATTCATTTACTTGTCAAACTAGGGAACGTATACTTGAAATGGAGCGGCACTGTATGTGCACTAAGAACCAGTTTCAGTCACAACCTATCAAAAATAAATACTTGGAAAGAATTCTACCTACGTTATAGGAAGGTAATGCAAAGTTCTCTAAACTCAACCATAATTTAACCAAAGCAGAAATTATAACAGCTACGACTGAGAAACAAACTATGAACTGGCCTTATGCTGCAGGAACAGACACAAGGATGGATTCTCGATGCTGCAGGAACAATATAGGACTGAGTTTGCACAGAAACTTCAAGAATGAAATCTAACTTATGATCAATAGAAAATGAACGACTAACTAACTACCTACAGATACTTACTAAGTGGGCCCCCTTAGCAAGCATCAACTACTTATGCCAGTATTGAACTCATAATGATATACATTGTTTGCTCATATCAAAACTAACACAAAACTGTGTCTCTTATCATAATACTAATTCTTACATGCTATGCTTGCTATGCTCATTATGCTTCTTATTATTCCTTATCCTTCTTCTTGCTCACTTGCGCAGGAGGAACACTTATTTAAATCAGGAAAACAACTAACTAACCCTAACAGAGAAAAATGTGGATGTAAAATGTATCCTGAAAACCAAGGAATAGACTTCATAAATGAGTATATCTGTTCAACCCGATCCAGAGAGAGAATCTATCACTCCACTCTTTCCATATTAATTGACATTTAAATTCCTTCCCAACAATTTGGTCAAAGAGTCTTCGCTAGAATAACTACCTCGAAGTCGTGTTGGAAATGGACTTTACTGCAAGGCTGAGATCAGCTGCGCTTGACTCGCTTATACTTTCTTCAACAACCTTTGAAACACAAGGTAACATATGTGAAAGAAAAGACACATGGAAAATACACGATATTCATTCATTAATCACATATTAAATCTATTTCATCATTCAAAAACTACATGCATTGTACCAGTCATTTGGGAAGTCAAACAGTGGTAATAAATATAAACATGTCAACATGATAGGCTGGAAGAATATAAAGGTGTATTGCTACAGGATATCCCCCAATAAAAGGTTTCTAAAGAGTTAAACAACCATGAACAACAAAAGTAACGGTATTAAAAGTACACCATGATACCCAAATTATGAGCATATTTTGGGCTCATCACCTCCCAGAAGAAAAATTCATTAATATCCATGAGGATTTTCCACATTTACAATAAGACTTGTAACTTGAAAACATTTCCACTGCTACTAAACCCTCTATTCAAAATTTGCATCGTTTGATTGAAAGTGGTGATGGCTTCCAAGTGATGAAGAGAATTGTTGATATTTACAATAAACATACATCTTCAAATACCCAATCTGCAAACATTCATGTAAACCAAGGAGGACCTCAAGTTCCTCCCTCTTCAACCATAACATCTATACCAACTTATACCAATCTGCAAGTCCACACAACTATGCATCAAGTTAACTATGTGGATACTTCTCTCCTGAGTCCACCTAGCATTCCTAATTCTCTTGTGGCATCACAAGTCCCTTCCAACACCTTCACACCCCTTAGCATTCCTTTCACTTCCCCTAATATCACTTATTCCCCATCACCATTTTCCCTTCCACCTCAACCCACTTACCCCAATCCCATTCTTACACAACTCCTTAACACTATTTCATCCATGCAACATCAACTTTCAAACATTAGTCAAGCTCAAACCACTCCACCGACATATCATGTTCATAGCAGCCCCGTATCCTTAGAGATATTATGTACCCCGATGCCACAAGGGATAAAAATTCCTTAGTTTTAGAAATATGGAGGAAAAGGAGACCCTATCAATCATTTTGATGCTTATACAACTTTGTATAGTGACTTTATTCTTGACGATAAACTTTTAGCAGAAATTTTCCCAAGGACCTTGAAAGACACTGCCTTAGAATGGTTTTCTAACTTGCCTAATCATTCCATCCATTCATTCAATGAATTGGTAAATGCTTTCATAAGTCACTTTCAAGTTCACATGACACCTAAAAATAAAATGGATGACCTTATGGGATATAGACAAAACACATATACAAAAGTAGCAGATTTCATCCCATGTTGCCAATCCTCTTATGCTCAAATTGATGTCAACATTCCACATGCACATCTTCAAAATATGTTTTGTCAAAAAATTACACACCAACCTTCATAAAAAATTAACCATGATGATATTCCCTTCATTTATGCATTCATGTACAACCTTATGTGACTATCAAAATTCAATTTCAAGTTGTGATTCAAAATCCACTTCTAACCAAGCTAACAAACCCGAGTACAAAAATCAAAATCAAAATAACACACAAAACTTCCACAAACCTAATAGAAGCTTTTTACAATTTAATCTTCCTCCTCATCCACAACCGCAACCACCAACCCCACTTGTTCCAAATCAAGTGGCAATTGTTAAAGTAGTGGTGCCTTATACATATGGGGATCTGAAGAGACAATTTACACCCCCACCTGATACCCTTCATAACATAATGAACCAATTAATTCAACAACGTATGCTTACTTTTCCACCCATTAGACCACTTGATCTGAATCATCCCTTACCACCTACCTTCAAACCTAGCACTTATTGTTGTTTTCATTTCCAAAATGGACATGACATTGAAAACTGCAAGCGTCTAAAACATTTAGTTCAAGACCTCATTGATTTAGTCCATTTGTCCATTGAGGGTGTTCATGATCAAGGCAATAAGTTGGTTGCACCGCCCAGCCAAAAATTTCAAATTTTCACCAATCCTGTCCCTAAACATACTACCTCATTTGTCAAGGCTAGTGAACCTTCAAAGACTGATGTAATGACTGTTGATACAAATAATGAAAAAAATGATACAACTCCTACTATTACCCAAGTTAGTCCTATGGATAATCTTGTGGCTACAATAGATGTTATCCCTCATAAGGGCCAAACCAATACATCTCTTGATATTAATTTTCTACTAAAGAGATACTACAAAAGCTTCTTGATGGTCCTCTCTACATAGCTGGCAGAATCTATGATAAACCCACTAATGGGATATTAATAGATCCTGCTTGTGGTGAGAACATGATCATCGGGGATTTTTTGGTGTTATATGAACTATATCAGGATGATTACAATAAACCTACTGCATGGATTAAAACACATAATGGTTTTGCATGCCCTATGATTGGATCAATCATGCTACCCTTACAAATAGGACCTAAAAATTTAGATGTAACATTTTCAATTCTTCCATAATCTAACAAATTTCATTTGTGGCTAGGCCACCCTTGGCTTCACTCAGTGAAAGAGGTCCCCTCAATTGTTCATAAGTGTTTGAAGTTTCCACATGACAATGAGATAGTCACCATACACCATAGTGGCTTTAATCCTTTATCTTCCAAAGGTAAATTCTCATTAGAATCCTTTTGGCATGAACCCATGGAGCCTGTCACCCCTCACAAGGACTTCTTTTTCATAGCTTATCAAAATTTTAAAGACAAAAAGATAGCCAAATTATCTCTTCATAACACATCCCCCTCCACTTCCATACATCCTATCATAGATGAAACCATGCCTCAACCTGAGTCTAACATTGAACAAACCTTCAAACCTTATGAACAACCATCCCTAGACACTTCCTTTCCATCATTTAAATGACCAAGGGAACATGAAACAAACCCTTCTCAGGCTCCTTGAATTAAAAAAGTATATAAAGAAAATGAGAAAGTGATTGATCCATATTTTTTTGTTTCTTTTGCTCTTCCTTCTTCGAAAATGAAAGAACCTATGATAACTCAATCTGCTCTTACACCTCAACAACTCCAAAACATAATAAAATGAAACTAGGGTGCTAGGGAATTTATGCATTGTCATCATCTCCTTTCTCATCAATCTCGCATGGAAGAAAATAAAGAAAATAAACCTCCACTCTTGACAGAAGTAATAGATGACCACCCTCCCTCTCCTGACCCACCACAAGATAGTCCCGTACAACAATCACAACAAAAAGGACCAATCCAAAAACCATAGCTTTCAATACATAAAGCTTTATAAATCATCCTTCATCCTCCCATCATCATTAATCTTGATGATGACAATAACAATGTCATGATATCCAAAATAGATGGAGTGTATAATGACCTAAATTCTTTATTTTCATCTACAATGAGTTAAAAAGATAAATCCTCTCCACCAAGTGAAGAACCTGGTACGACTCCTAGTTTGACACTTGAAATCATTCCTTTGGATAGTCAATGGCCTTCGCATTACATTGAACATGATTGGGAGGAAAATGACTTGTTATATGGTTAACTTGCATTTTCCTAGCTAGCCTTTTATCTTTTTCCATTTCATTTCATGTGTGTATCATGTTCCCCTGTATCGTGCATTTGATGTTCTGTCTCTTTGTACACTTCTTCTATTTGTACCTCTATTCTTCTATTTATCATTCATTTTTTATTTCTCTTTATGTGGTGTTCTGCTTTTGGGGATGATAAAAAGCATAGAGACACCCTATGTCTCTTCCATGTTGACCCAAATAGTCCTCTTTTTTTTTTGTGCTCTCCTTTTGGGGATGATGCAAAGTGTAGAGACTCCCTATGTCTCTTCCATGTTGACCCAAATGGTCCTTGTCTTTTTGTTTTGTGTTCTCCTTTTGGGGATGACACAAAGCATAGAGATTCCCTATGTCTCTTCCATGTTGACCCAAATAGTCCTTGTCTTTTTGTTTTGTGTTATCCTTTTGGGGTTGATGCAAAGCATTTTGATGGCCAATGCCTCTTCCATGTTGACCCAAACCATTTCTTTTCCTTTGTACTTTGTATTTTTCTTGTTTTTTTCCTTTTGGGGATGATACAAGACATCAACACATAAATGTCTCCTTCATGTTGACCGAAAAGCTTTTTCATTTTCTTTCCACTTATGTTTTCCTTTTAGGGATGATGCATGGCATCAAGACCACAATCTCTCTTCCATGTTGACCCAAAATGAATCTTATTTTTGTTTTGTTTTTTCTCTCTTTGTTTCATTCTTCTAGTTCTATGTGCTTTGGGGAATGATGATAGTTCCGAGCTCTTGCATAAAAATATTGCAGCAACAAACATATTGACCCCAAATCCATAGATCCCTTATGTGTTTGGTGTGTTCTCTTTTATTGGGGGAAACCCCCTTTCTTTTTTTTATTTTTTCTTGACATGACACATCCTAAGTTCAAAACATATGACTTGGCATAGACCTTTCCAATTTGGCTCTCATGTCTTGTTTTCTTTTGGGTATGTGTATGATCATGATGTGCCAAAAAGTGGCAATATGATGGGTATGTGGCTGACAACTATTTGTTTACCCAAAATTGATGAAACAAAAAGGGTTTTTAAAGGAGATTCTCAACTTTCCACCAATATAAATTATGCTTTACTTTGAATTTAATAAGTTATTATTATTCATTTTCTATTCAAATTACAAATAAAGTCATGATTGATAGGTTGATTGAAAAACATCTATAGATTTCAAACGGTGTCACATTTTTTGAATCAAAAACATGCATCACATTCTATGTTTTGCATAATATAGGATTAAAAAAATAAAAATTGAATTTCATAAAGTTTTGACCAAGTTAAGGTGGTCAAACATACGAGTTTTTATATTTTCTAAAAAGTTGTAATAAAAAAATCATAATTAATTATTTACTTGGAGAAAAAATTTCATGTGAAGACATAAAGAGATGGATGACAGGGGCTCAATGAAGATTGATATTTGAATCTATCTTGTCTATTCATGGGATGATCCACTCATTTTCACATAATGGGGCATACATTTCCATTAATTCATGTGCATTCTTAGTTCATAGTGCAACCTTATCATTTATGTGATGTGTTTTTTACTTTGTGGATGACATTGAGTATGATGTTCTTCATAATTATGATCTATCTTAGCATATTACATTCCTCTCAGTGGCCTGCTGCGGTGCACTACATCCCCTAGGTTGTGAATATACTATTCTTTGATTGTTCCTCTCTTGGAGACATTAGACACAATGTTCCCTAAGTGACAAACCTTGCATGAACTAAACAAGATTCATTTGAACATATTTTTTTATTTTACATTACATTTTATATTTTTTTATTTTTAAATTTTGCACCTTTTTTCCACCTTGCATAATGTAATTGCATTACTATGGTACCTTTCCTTTTTTTTATGAGCATTTTTCATTGTGGTGCCTTGTTAAAGTTATCAGGTGGTATAACTTTAACATGGTTGAGTGGGGAGCCCACCTAGTGGCATGAATTTTCCCCATAACCACCTTTTTGTTTGTGAGTACATACCAAATAGCATATGTATCTTACCTTTCAGGCTTTCTTACCCCACGAACAACTAGTTATGTGGCCCTAAAGTGAGTACAATTGGGATTTCTCACCTCACAGACAACTAGTTATGTGTCCCTAGAGTGACTATAATTGGGCCTTCTCACCCTACGGATAGCCTAAAGTTTTGTGGCCCCAAAGTGAGTCCACATTCTCTTTTTCAAACAATCATCCTAGATCCAATCCACAACTAGTTGGATTAACGATTGAAGCTTCATTTTATTATTTTAAACACTTGTGTGTTCCTTTGTTCTTATACTTAGTTTCCATTTGATCTTCATTCTGGGGGCTTGATCATGCCTCTTGATCATTGTCATTCCATCTTGCTAATGTAAGTGCATTTGAACCCTCCCCTTAATGCTCATGGCTACTTTAGTGTGAGTTTGAAGCTAATTCATCCTCTAACTAAAGTGGGGGCTAAATGTGCCATAGAAAAATGCCACCTTGTCATTTTAATGGCCTTTTAGGTCTTGTTTCATGGTGTTGGAACTATTTTTCTTTGATTTTATGTTGTAACATGGCTTGAACATACTTATATAGGTACTAAAACTCAAAGAACATCTTGTGAAGGTGTTGTGAAGTGTTGTAAGACATTTCTACATTCTTCTAGACTTTATTCGTTACATTTCACCTAAAAATCACCTTTTCATCACTTAACAAGTCCTATTTTAAAGTGTTGTAAAGTCTTCTAATAAGTTTTCATGCTTTTCTAGGGATATTTTAACTATTTACACCTTTCTCATGCTTTATTTAGTCCCTTTATGATGTCATATGACTTAATTAAGTGTATTTTTGAATGTTATCCCAACAAATAACATTAAATTCAGCATGTTTCCTGACACACGTTTTTAGGTCCTAGGTGGGACCCATTCACCATGGGTGGCAAATGAGTCCCTATTGGCCCCAAATTAAAAATATTTTAAATTTCCTTTTGGGATTTTATTCAAAATCACTTTATGTTGGCCTATGATTAGGTATGAATGGATACTAAGGCATAATATTTATATAAATAATTTATTTTCACCTCATTTCAACCCCATTCATTCAAGCATTCAATCACACATCACATTCAAGCATTCAAGCATCTTACAACATCTTCTCAAGCACTATTCAAGCACTTTGAAGCAACCATTGACATTACTTCAGATTTACATCATGAAGGGTTAGGTAAGTGGATAACATTTGCATGGTATTGCTTTATCTTTCATTTCATTATCTTTTCAAGGGTTTGATTACCAAAAGCAAGGTTTGACCAAGGAAAAACCCCTATTCACCAACCCTCAATCATTTTTCCCCTTTTGCATGTTTGTTTGTAGCTCTTTGTATGCATATTTTACAAGATTTTAGGTGTTGAATATTTATTTTTAAGTCAATTATGTGCTTCAAGTCAACTTGAGTCCATTTCAATCTCGAAGGGATTTTTCTGTCCATTTTCTACAAAATTGACTTCGGCAACCCATCAAGTAGACATTTCTAGATCTAGTGTTGCAGAGTTGTCTCTTCATTTTTTATAAATTTGGGAGAGGACTTATTTTCCATCTATGGAAAATGAGTCCCACCTTAGGACTGGAAATCTAATTTTTTCAGATTTTGGATCCCTATAGATAGAAACTAGCTCCCGACACTTTTTCACCAGGAGGAGGACTGATTTTGCACCTTAGGTGAATGAGTCCCACTGTGAAAAATTAGTATATTCAACCAAAATTCAATACATTATAGAATCATCTCACTTTTCCTAGGTGCACTCTTATTTGACTCAACTCTTTTTGTTCTACATATTTTCCTCATTTTATTCATTGTTTGCATATCATGATGTGTTTTCAAACATAACTTTAATTTCACTTTTGCATTAATTTTCATTCATTTAGATTATTCAATTGCATTTAGTCATCTTGATTTACATTAAACAACATTGCATACATCCTGATTTGAGTGAAACATAAGCATTTTTGGCTCTACTCTCTCTTTTTAGGTGAAAAACCCTAGAGTTGCAAGAGTAGCCTTTAGTGTCCCAAAAAATATGTTTCAAAAACTTCATGCAAAAACCATCATCTGCTCCAAAAATGATATCATCAAAAAATACTTCAAAAATTAGATCTTTTCATCATTCTTGAAATATAGATTACTGTCATCAGTACTTTTGTTAAATCCAAGCTTCAAAAAATACTTGTCCAATCTGGCATACCATCCTCTAGGGGATTTATCGAGTCTATACAATGCTTTCTTCAACTGACACACCATATATCCCTTATGAATCAATTGGAATCCATCAGGTTTTTCAACATACAAATATTCTTCCAATTCGCCATTTAGAAAAGCTCACTCGACATCCATTTGATAAACTTTGCAGTTCTTGTGAGTAGCATAGGTAATAAATAATCTCATAGTTTCACTTCTAACAACAGGGGAACAAGTCTCTTCAAAATCAATTCCTTCCATATGTGAATATCCCTTACATACTAGTCTTCCTTTGTTTCTAATCACTTCACCTTGCTCATTCAATTTATTTCTAAAGACCCATTTAGTTTTAATGACATTCTTATCCTTAGGTCTGGGAAAAATAATCCATGTATCATTCTTCTTAATCTATTTTATCTCTTCTTTCATTTCTTCAAGAAAATGATCCTCTATACATGCTTCATTCATACTAGTATGCTCAATCTTTGAAATAAAGCAGTACTCTTCTGTAATCATTCTCCTAGTCTGGACACCTTTATTCTTGTCACCTATAATTTGATCTTCTGAATGATTCAATCTTACATACCTCAGAGTCTTCTTAGGATGTTCTTCAACTTCAGGCTCTTTTGTTCTCTCTTCTGCACTTCCACTAGTTTCTCCTTCTTCATTTTCTTGATTCATTAGATTGATTTGCACTCAATTTGTAGTCTGAAATTGCTTTCCTTTCTTTGTAATGTCATTCTAATCATCAGAATCATATCCACAGGTTATAGATGGTGTACCTAAGTCTTCATCAACCCTGACATTTGCACTTTCAACCATTTTACTTAATATTTTATTGTAACACCAATAGGCCTTGATTTTAGTAGAATAACCTAGAAAGATGCCTTCATCACTTCTAGCATCAAACTATCCTATATCTTCATCTCTTTTTATATAAAATTTTCTTCCAAATATCTCAAAATATTTAACAATAGGCTTTTGACCAGTCCATAGCTAAAAATGGGTCTTACAAGTATCACCTTTGATTTGTACCCAATTGAGTGTGTACATAGAAGTAATCATAGCTTCTCTCCAATAGATATTAGGGTCATTTCCTTCCAGCATCATAGTCCTGGTAGCATAGATTCAATTTTTTTTTTCTTCCTTTCCACGACTCCATTTTAATGAGGAGTCCATGGTGTGGATAATTGTAGATCGTTATTCCATTTTATTCACAAAAAGAATTAAATTCACCACCTTTATCTGATCTTAGACATTTAATCTTCAGACCTGTCTCTGTCTCAACCATAGCCTTAAAGATATTAAACTTTTTCAATGCTTCAAATATCTCCCTTAAGAAAGTAACCCATACCATTCTAGAGAAATCACCAATGAGTAACATGAAATACCTATAACCTTGTAAAATTATAACCTTAGAGGGACCACACAGATCACTATGCACAAGTTCCAACAATTCATTTGAATAATGTTGTTTGCTATGAAATGAAATTCTATTTTTCTTTCCTAACTGGCATTCCTTGCATATGACATTAGTAGGTTTCACCAACTTAGGTAGATGTCTCATAGCCTTAGTAGAAATTATCTTGGCAATATTATCAAAGTTAACATGACACATTTTTTTTATGCCATAACCAAATTTCATCAACTTGATCAATCAAACAACTTTTACTAGTAGCACTCAAGTGAAAGATATTACCTTTTTTTTGTACATGATGCAATTTCATTTTTGGAAATTAATATTCTACACTTTCCATCTTTGAACTAAAGATTGTATCCCTTATCAACCATCTAACCAAAACTTAAAAGATTATGCTTCAATCCTTCCACATATAGAACATCATTAGTATTATGCTTACAACCAAGAGAAATGCATCCTCTTCCACAGATCACACCAAATTTCACAACACCACCATCATACTTTTCCAAGCTTACAAACTTAATTTTGTCTCTTGTCATATGATGTTATCATCCACTGTTAATCACCCATTCATCTTTCTCTTCAATTCGAGTAGCTAGGGCTTTCTCCACATTTGTACAACTAGCAGATTCAGTAGATACATGATTATTTTCCTTGATAGCAATAAATGCCCATTCATCATCACTTATATTTCCTTTATCAGATTGATCATCTATCACACCTTCATCAACAACATAGTAACACTTCTTTTGAAATCTGCACTTGTTATGTCTTAGATTAGGATCTCTTTCCAGAAACCTTGATGCAAAATGACCTATCTTATTGCAAGAAAAAAATTTAAGAGGAAATTTTCCTTCATACTTATTGTTTCCTCCCAGTACTCTTTTGACAATAAGTGCTTCTAGCTCTTCCAAATCTCTTTCTTCTTCTTCAATTTGTCTGATTTCATATTCATACTTGAATGTCTTTCTAGATGAACTATCACTCGAGTCATATATTTGTCTATCTCTTCCACAAGTAGTAGCCTTAAATGTAGATTCAACCTTAGGAAGGATATCACCAAATTTTCTCAATTCAAAAATAGTCAACTTACCAACCAACATATCTCTAGTTCCATTTGTTATAGTCTAGAGCTCTTCAATAGCACTAGCTTTGACTTTGTAAGATTTAGGTGAGGATCTAAGCACTTTAGCAACAATATGGGTATGCACAAGATCATGATGGGCCAAAAAGTGGCAATATGATGGGTTTGTGGCTGACAATTTTTTTCTTACCCAAAATTGATGAAATGAAAAGGGTTTTTAAAGGAGCTTCTCAGTTTTCCACCAATATAAATTATGCTTTACTTTGAATTTAATAAGTAATTATTATTCATTTTCTATTCAAATTATGACTAAAGTCCTAATTGATAGGCTGATTTAAAAGCATTTATAACTTTCAAACAATATCACATTTTTTGAATCTAAAACATGTTTCACATTCTATGCTTCACATACTATAGGAATAAAAAAATAAAAAATGAATTTAATGAATTTTTGACCAAGTTAAGGTAGTTTGACATACGAGGCTTTTATATTTTTAAAAAGTGGTAATACAAAAATCACAATTAACAATTTACTTGGAAAGAAATTACAAAAAAATATGCATCACATTGGGACATGAGTTGTCTACTTATATCTAAAATTTTATTAAAAAATATTATCATTTTATTGTGGTTAGGGTGGTCAAACAAACACCTACTTATGTTTTCCCTGAAATTTAAGTCCTACTACATTCAATTTTCTACAGATTCTATTCTTACATATTTTTGAAATAATATAGATAACTTATTCAAATTTTTATGTCAAGTTGCCTAACTTTTATTTTTCTGAATTTTTTGCCACTTAAGGACATGTTTTTTCCATGATCATCCTACACATACCCATATCTAATTCACCTATCTATCCACCAATGAATTTGATACCACACACAAGTTCATTCACTCTTTGCATAAAAATAGTAATGTTCTCATCATCACCCATTCTCAACTTTTTATATTTCCCTTTGAGACTCTGCAACTTAGCAATCTTCACATTAGCATCACCTTCATACAAGCTTTCCAAAATTTTATAGATCTCATAAGTAGTCTTCATATCAATGAAATTTTCCATCTCAAAATCAGTCAAAGCACTCAACAAAGCGTCCTTAGCCTAGGTATTATACTCAGCATCTAATCTTAGTAGTAGTAGTAGGACCATTCTGAGGAATAACATACCTATTACATGTAATGTTCTAGTTGGGTTCACTAATGCATCTCAAATGACACTCCATTCAAGTATTCCATAGAGAATAATTTTTTCCATAAAATCTTAGACTATCCTTCTTGTAATTCGCCATCCTAGATCACCTCAAGTTGTTAAAATTCTTCCAAGGAACCTAATCTGATAGCAAGTGTTGGCAACACAAGGGAAGACAACTAAGAGGGGGGAGGTGAATCAGTTGTCACATAAATTTAAAAATTATTCAACTTATTAACCTTATTCTTAGATCTGTTAATTAACCATGAAAGCATAAATCATCAACACATCAGAAAAACACATAACACCAAGTTTTTTTACATGGAAACCCTATTAGGGGAAAGATCACGATGGAGGTTAGTCCACAAAATTATACCTTGTTAAAATTATAAAGAATGAAATAAGGGGAATGCACATGCATTCAGGCACACTTCCTAGATCTCACTACTCAATTACAAGGCTAACTACCCAAAGCAAGACACACTATCTTACAAAAAGAATCGAGTTGAATTTGCAGAGATTTGAACTAATAAAATAGCATCTATTAATGCCTAATCATAGTTCCAATTAAGCACATGAATTTTTTTTTCACTCTCCTTCACTCTCCACTCTTCTTCACACTTTTCTTTTCCTTCAAATGATTTAGATCAATATTCACACACCCACATAGAATCACACCTGAGCATACACTCACACACCTCAATTCAAATAAACAATCACTCTTATATATCCACAATAAGAAATTTCATCCCTACATGTTGGCCTCAACAAAATAATAAAATGAATATAAATTGTTGGCCCAAAACATTAAAGATTATTAATGTGAATCAACCAAGGTCAGCCATAGCTTAGTTAAGACCCAAATCAACATCTCCAACATGAAAAAACTTCAATTAATTACTCCTTGAAGATCCACAATACACTATAAACACCATGTCGGCCAAGAACAAGGAAAACATGAACACACAAGAGAAATTTTCCAACCACAAGCACAACAATCAATGTAGACATGCAACAAGGATAGATCATGATCTAGAAACATCCACAAATACCAAAAATCACTAGAGAAGTATCCATAACAATTGAACTAACTGAAATAGCCTCATTTTCAATTAGGAACACCAACTGAAGTAATAGAAAAACTATTATAATGAAAATCTTCATAACTTGTTCAAATATTGATGTGGATCTCTAAAAATTGACATGGATAAACAAGATATACTCATAAACAAGCCCTTTAGTCAACAACCTCTAATCATCAATGTATAGAACTTACTAACATACTAAACTTCACTTCACCTTTGACCACCTGCAACTCATTTATTACAAATTTCTCAATATCCTTGACATATAAAACTTCAAATGAATTAATGTTAATAGTGTTGACATCAATGACAACCACATATCAGCAACACAACCACAAAATCAAACACCCTAATCTTCATAGTTTAGGTACGATGTTTAGAAAAATTATTCAGTTATTGACTACCTATAGTTTTGTGAGTAGATTAATAAAAAAAAATTAACAAATATTAAATGAATTTGAAATCATTTTCATGCCAAAAAAAAATTCAATCAAAGGTAAAATCAAAGACCCATAGTATGAATTGTTCAATGCCCCAAACTCTTAGATGCAAAATCATTGAGATATGAAATTCCTCTGCTTAGATATCAAATTGATGCTTGTAAAATTCCTTAAAATGAGATGCAAAAATAGGTTATTATGCATGCATACTTAAGGATGAAAAACCAATAAAAAATGGAATGTTATCGACTATGATAGAATTACAATATTTTTTCTTTTTGATTTTAGGTATGCACACTTTTGCAACTATAAATTCCTCTCAGCATTCTAGTAATGTTTTTTAATAAATATAATTTATAATTATAAATTAAAAGTTTAATGGAGTACTAAACATTTTGGGATTGAAACTATATAATTTTTTTTGCATCAACATTTTAGATCATACTCCATGATCCATCATCATGATGAAATGTAGATAGAGAGAAGGAAGAACATAGTAGCATACTTGGAAGGATAAATAGGTGATGGACTTGAGAGGACTAGAGGACAACAAGCCTAAAAAGGGATTAAAAGATAAAATATGATTCTTATTCCGTATTATTATAGTCTAATAAAACTTTTAAAAAACACCATAATTAACTTCAATAATATTATTTTTCATTAAATTATATGAAGTTTTCATAATATGACATTAAAATTTCACTAGACTATAATAATAGTATATGATAACAATAATATTAATAGCCTATCCTTCTTAAGATCCTCGTCCATTTATCCTTCCAAGTTTAATACTACATTCTTTTATTCTTCTGTATGAAGAGATTTAGAGAATTAAACTATACTATTAATACCATTTGTAGGAATTCAATATAAGTCTTATTTTGAAAATTATATAATTTTATTATTTGAACATTATTTTGATATTTTTATTTTAATAATATGTAAAATTATGTATTAGAATATATATCTTTAAAAGAATTATATAAATATGTAGAGAGATATTCTTTTCAAGGTGTCTATTTCTAAAATAAATTTTACAATACATATAAGTGGAATATGTTCTTGGAAAAAGATATTTCCCATTGTCTTTTATATAGATTATTTAAAGATATATATGCTACTTATCATACATATATATATATATAATTGATAAAGTTAAAATTTTTGAAATTAAATTAACTTAAACAATCCATCTAATAAGAAATATTTTATAAATTAATTAATATTTGAAATAATGAATAGTATCTATATTATCATTTATTAGCCGATAGGCTATTTGTGTGAACTTTGGTTAGAATTTTTGTCAGACTTCCTAGTTGTAGGCTTTTTTGGCACCAGAGAAAATTTGGTAGGTTGTTTTCCCATTTTGGTGAACTTTGGTTGGAATTTTCATCAGCCTCCCTAGTTTTTTAGGTCTCTGGCATTGTGGAAAAGGTGGTGGATTGTTTTTTGATTTTTTAAATAGAAAAAATTTGGTACGACGATAGAGAAGGCCAATGAAATGGCATCAACATTAATTTTTGTATGGTTTCCATGCAGTGGTGATGGTGAAAGTAACATCTGTCTTTAAAGTCCTTAGAAAACAAAGCGAATGTTTGTGCAATTTTCAATAACACATTTGTGGGTGTCATTCTCTGGGTTTATCTTGTTGTTCAAGATGGTTGTGAGCGAGGAGGCAAGCTTCTGTGATGGTGCAAGTGTGTTCATCAGCTGTGGAATTTCTATGAAGGTGGTTGGAGGTTATTTTCTATTTTTTGCATGCGCCGATGGTTGCAAAAGCACTAAAAAAGTGTGGGTTGTGATAATTTTGTGCCCATTTTTTGTAGGTGGTGGAGAAAGAACAAAAGGCATAGAGAGAAAGTAGGAAGAGGTTTATTTGAAGGAAGTGGGAAGAGGTGCGTATTGAAAAAACCATTTGTTGAGTATTTCTAAAACAATTTATGTTATTTTCCAAAGGGGATTGTTGATTGTTGCTTTGTAGCTTAGTTTAAATTGTTTGGTTTATGGTTTTTGTGTAGCTACCATGTGTGGAAGGAAATATTGTTTGTTTTTTGTGTTTCCTATGTTGATTTCATGTATTTTTTGTGGGATTTTTCATTTGGGTTACTCTTGAAACCAATATTGTTTCATTGTGTTGATTGTTGTTGGAAAGACTGTATAGTTTTGTGGGTTTTGGGATGTGGGTTACTATTGGCTATATTGTTTCATTTATGGCTTCTTTTTTGTGTCAATGGTTGTAAAATAGTTAATCTAGTGTGTTTTTGGTGAATTTTTCCATCTAAGTTTCTATTGAAACCAATATTGATTCATCTATGGTTCACATTTTTCTAGTGAAGGTTTTGAATCTATCTGTTATTGCGAGTTTTCTATGTTTTGTGGGTTTTTCATGCAGGTCATTATTCAAAGGTGTGTTTTTGTGGCAATGGTTGCAACACAATGAAATAGTTAATGTTATATAGGTTGTGTTTTTTTAGGGTATATTGTTACCTTTTTGATAAGGGTCTTTTGAGAAAATATTGTATAGTTTTTTCACACCAATATTGTTTAATTTATGGTTCATATTTTGCAAGGATGTTTTTCTATGGGTTTTTCATTGCGATTTTTAGTGTTTTGCAAGTTTAGCCATCTAGTGACTATTGATAATAATATTGTTTCATTTATGGCATTATTTTTGTGGTGATGGTTGCAATGTTATAAAATAGTTAATGCTATGTAGTTTATGTTGTTTTCATAAGGAATTGTTCACTATTGTTGTCTACCCTAGGCTATACTATTTCATTTATGTCTTCCATTTAGCATGGTCAAGGAAAAGGTGGCAGATTATTTTTTTATTTTTAAATGAAAAGCATTTGGCGCATCAATGGAGAAGGCTAGTGAAATGGAATCAACATTAGTTGTTGTATGGTTTTCATGTAGTGGCAATGGTTGTAAGCAATGGATTCCTTTTAAGTTTTTGGAGACCATAGTAAATATTTGTGGAATTTATTAGAGGGAATTTCCCTATGGCTATATAATCTTCTATAGAGTGCAATCAATAATTTGTATATATGTGCATCTAACTTAAGAAATATATGTATCTATATATATGTATATATAAATGTATATACATATACATATACATACATACATATATATATACATACTAACTTAAGAAATATATATATATCTATATATATGTATATACATATACATATACATATACATGTACATATATATATGTATATATATGTATATGTATATGTATATGTATATAAAGAGGAACCCACATAGATTCACAGCGAGAAATGAAAGTAGAAAGATACTCATTTCTGAACAAAACCTTATCAAAAATTGAAACAATATATCCTTAGGAAGAGAAGAGTAATCAACAATACCTAATGTAACCAAACATAGAGTGTAAAACATTAACTATTTTTTTTTGCTCCTATAACCATAACCAGAAAATGAAAGCCATAAATTAAACACCATTGGTTTCAACAGTGAGCTAAATGGAGAAACCCACAAAATTGTAGCCATAGAGCCCATGCAGAATGATACCTGCTCCATATAACAAAACCATAAATGAAACAATATTTATTTTAACAAATAATATTGTCTTCTATCAACAATACCTTATTGAAAATTGAAACAATATAGCCTTTTTTAATAGAACCTTATAAAAAATGAGACAATATAGGTCAGGCTAGACAATAATAATCAACAAAAACTACATAACTTCAACAATTTTATTATGTTTCCAACATAAGCACTAAATGCAAGCCATAAAGAGAAACCCATAGAAAATTGACATGTATATAAATATATGTATATATGTATATGTTTACACATATATATACAAATATATTAATATTAAAATATACATAATATCCGGCCTAAGGAAGAAAACAATAATCAACAATACCTAATGTAACCAAACATAGAATCCACAACATTAACTATTTTATTCTATTCCATCCATAACCACAAAATCAAAGTGATAAATAAAACATTGGTTTCAACAGTGACCTAGATGGAGAATATAGTTGTTTCAATAGCACCTTATTGAAAATGAAACAATATAGCCTTGGGCAGAGAACAGTAATCAACAATACCTAATTTAATCAAACATAGAGTGTGCAACATTAACTATTTTATTTTTTTCTAACCATAACCACAACACATAAGCCATTGATTAAAAAACATTGGTTTTAACAGTGACCCAGATGGAGAAACCCATAAAACTATAGCCACACGACCCATGTAGAATGATAGCCATATAACACAACCATAAATTAAAAGATATTTTTTTAACAAACAATATTGTCTTCTATCAATAGTACCTTATCAAAAATTGAAACAATATAGCCTTTTCAACAAAACCTTATTGAAAATGAGACAATTTACACACACGCACACACACTCACACACACACATATGTATATTAAAATATACCCAATATAGCCTAAGGAAAAGAACAATAATCAACAATACTTAATGTAACCAAACATAGAATCAACAACATTAACTATTTTATTCTATTCCAACCATACCCACAAAACGAAAGCCATAAATCAAACAACATTGGTTTCAACAACGACCTAGATGTAGAAACCCACAAAACTGTAGCCACATAACACAACCATAGATGAAATAATATTTCTTTTAACAAATAATACTGTCTTCTATCAACAATACCTTATTGAAAATTACATATATACATATATATACATATATACATATATACATATATATACACATATATATACATACAAATATATATAAATATATATTAATATTAAAATATACTCTTTCCTAAACAGAATCGTAACAAAGATTGAAAGAATATAGGGTTTTCAATAGCACCCTATCAAAAATTGAAATAATATAGCCTCTTTAGTAGTACATTATCAAAAATAGCACAATATAGCCTAGGCTAGAGAAAAATAATTAGCAATGCATAATGGGATCAAACATAGATTGTATAACATGAACACATTGTTGATTGCAGAAAGCACCAAAAAATGCATAGTAATAAACCAATGCAAAAAATATAGCTGAAGTTATGATAGTCTTTCCTCAGTGGTGACTTTTCGAGCATGGGATAATATGGTTGAACATACACAAAAAAAAACTGGATAACGAACATTAAAATTTTTATTTCATTCCAAGCATAGGCAGAAAATGGGATCCATAAAGAGAAACCCAGAGAGGTTCACAAATTGAAACAATATAGCCTCCTCAACAACACCCTCTTGAAAATTAACAATGAAAAACCCATCCAAAAATATACTCCTTTCTTTGCATCTAACTTCAGACATATATATATATATTGTGTCGTTTATGGTTTCCATGAAGCTGCAGTGGGTGGAAGGCAATATTGTTTCTTTGTTGCATTGTTGTTGTGTGTTTATGTGCACTGTTTTATTGCTTCATGACTATTGCCACTACATGGAAATCATAAATGAAATAATATCTTCAAAGCTATTCAATAACAATGAACAATGTCTATATATATGTGTATATATAAATATAGTCTTTTTTGGATGGGACCTTATCAAAGAGTGATAGAACCTATCCTTTACAGCAAGACACTATCAAGAAATGAAATAGTGTAGCTTGGTCAAAGATTCCCAAAAAAATTTCTATTGAAAATTCGTCATACATCTGTTGTGTTCCCCGAGTTGTTAAATGTGAGGTGTTATTACAACCATCGTTGGTACACAGTGCATAGAACAATTAATAATGTTCTGAACCAACATTCAATTTTGGCAACCCTGTCTACTTAAGCATCGGGAAATAAACCTCTTTCCAGTCCATGGGAAGCATTGCAACAATTGATGTTTATTCCAGCTAGTGTTCAATCCTAGTAACATTTTTTACCCACATGGAAAAAAAATGTCACCCTTTTCCCACGACATGCCAATAACTTCCTCCACCACTTTTCAATTTTTTCTTATTCCTTCTTATGGTATGTTTCATGGGGTGTAGAATAGTAGGTGTAATTAGAACCATCACCACAATATGGATACCATATAACAATTAATGTTGGTGCCACAATGACTTGCTCATGTATAGATATTGCACATGAAGAATGCAACCTTATCAAAAACTGAGAGAAACTAGCCTTTCCAATAGCATCCTATCAAAAATTGAAATACTATAACCTCTCTAGCAGCACCCTATGGAAAATAAAACAAGATATCCTAAGCCAGAGAAAACTAAGTAACAATGCATAATGGAATCAAACATAAACTGTATAACAAAAAGAAATAATTAGGAAAAATGCTTCAATGTTGTATATAACAATTAATATAAAGTATATCATTTGAAGTATTCCTTTTTAATGTTTAGACAAATAACTATTTTTACAAAATAATAAACATTGGGAAGAGTATGTATGTACATTCCTCATATCTACTTTGACATACATACAAATCTACATAGAAGAAAATTTAATATTGTCTCATCTATGGCTTTTGTTTTATGCAAATGGTTGCAATATATTAAAATAGTCTATGTTGTTTTCCATAACGCAATGCTAATTGTTGTTCTCTACCTTTGGCTATATACTTTCATTTTTAATGCATAATAAAATATTTCATATTATAGATTTAATGTTGTTATCCAAAATTCATTCTTGACTTTCATACCGACTGATTTCATTTTGACTATCAACATAAATCTACATATACAATATTAGATGTAGAAAATAGTATTATGAAATAGTCATAATGAACAATGACCAATGGAATCTAACACAATGTGTATAAGATTAACTATTTTATTCCATTGCTAGCATAACCTGAAACATAAACCCTTGAGCAAGAACATACATTGTCCAACACTTCCATCAATGGTGAAACCAATATTTCTTGACAAACTTAAGATACAGGCTATCATTGCAACAAGTCCTTCTTGAAGCTAGGATAAATAATCACTAAAAATATTTTATGAAGGTGGTTGGACAATATTTTTGTTTCTTTGCATTGGGTGATGGTTGTAAAATGAATACATGCAATCCATAGATCAAACAATATTGATATTAACAAACAATAAAACCTTTTCTAAATAGCACCTTATCTAAAATTGAAACAATATAGCCTTCTCAACAACACCTTGTTAAAAATGATGCAATGTAGCCTAGGATAGAGTATAATAATGAAGAATTCCTTATGGAAATCAGCATAAACTATATAGCATTCGGTATTTTTTAGCATTGTAACCATGGTGACAAAATGAAGGGCATGAATTATAAATTCATTGCTCCCCTATGTGTAGATATGTATGTATGTCATAGTGGATGCAAACAAATTTGATACATAGTTATTGCTATGATAATTTTTGTTGGGACATTCTTGAAATGATAAGTTGTATTTTTGTTGTTATATGGAAAATTGATGTCGCCATTGATCGCACTAATGGATAATGTATGTTCTAGGTTTGTTGTCTTAGGGGAACATACATAATTTTTGAAATCATTTATGAAGAGTTCTATAAATGTGACTTTTTATATTATTTGTTTTCGGTCATATTCTAAATGTCCCAACAAAAAAATTGAAATGCAAAATTTTTTGTAAATTAAAAATTGGAAATGAAACTCGTTAGCCTTTGTTGGTTTAATTGAATCTTTGGTTGTTGTGTTTTTGTCGTAATAGAGCTTGTGGCTAGTTGCCAGCATTGCAGCTCTATCCTTTTCAAAGAGCAGCCCCACTAATGTCAATAGACTCTAGCTCTCCCCAAGCTACTCGACAACCCTCTAGCACCAATCTCCTAAGTTTTTTCCTTGTTTATTTTTTTGTTTCTAACACGTGTATTGGTTGTTTCCCATGTGCATTCAAAAAAATGAAAACATGCTTTGCTTTCATTTGCAGCCCTTGTAGTGTATAGTCTAAATTATTTATATTTGAGGTATTTATGTGGCCCTCACATTTTTTTTTGCTCGCTATTTGGTAGTAGTCTATTTGTAGCTATTTATGTGTCTTCAATTTTAGGGGTCTTGCATATAACTTTCTTTTTGTTGTAATATTTCCTATGGAATGTCCAACTTGATAACTATATAATTTTTCATATGCGTTATTACATTTAATGCTATATATATATATATATATATATATATATATATATATATATATATATATATATATATATATATATATATATATATACTTGCATTATGAAGTATGGATGTGGGTGACTATGTACATTGTGCGGTTGAAAGCACAAATCTACACTAAACAATGTCTAACTAAAAATAATCTAATGTTCTCAATTATTGATCCAAGTTTTCAATGCAACCTATTATTCCACCCACTGACAAAAAAATGCAACCCATACATAAAGCAATGTTGTTGACACAAAGCTATGTCAAGTGATGCTTATTTCATTTTCCCAAGCAACAACCATATGTGCATAGATTTAAAATTATCTATATTTTTTCTTGTATCTATTGATAGGTTCATGTTGGAAAAATTATTTTCTAGGTCTTTGTTGAAATCATGATTGTCTCATTGAAGGCTTTTTTTTTGTGTTGATGGTTGCAACACTATACTGTTTTTGTTTCTTCTACAAGGTATTGTTGATTTTTGTTCTATTGCTTATCAGCATATGCCAGCCACCTCTGTCACCTTTTGCACCACCGCCAGAAGTCTTGTGATACAAGGAGGGCTACTAGCTAGCCATGAGGCTATCAATTTCAATTTTACTCTGCAAGGCATTGTTGGCTGACGTGCTCTAACTTTGGTTATAAGATAGGGCTACAAACCTGCAGTCAACAATGCCTTTTTGTAAATGGCATAAATTGTTTAGTTGCTTTGGTGACTTCAAAATGCTAAATATTTTTGTTTGCATATATGCCAACTATTATATTGCTTATTGTATGTGTTTATGTTGACTATTTGATCGCCTTGCAACTTTCACCACTACATAGAAACCATAAATTAAATAGTGTGTTAGAAGCTATTTAACAACAATCAAGAATGCATATATATCTACATCTAACATCATATTTAAATATATTGCTATGGCTTTTTTTTTTGAGTTGCATATATATGCATTGCATGTGTTGGATTCATGTGTAGCA
>VDFB02278311.1:0-54510 GCA_007258455.2 Sequoia sempervirens | reverse complement strand
TTCCCCACGTAAATCACTATGTTGTGGTATGCATGTTATTTATGTTTGTTTTTGTTTAAGTTTTTGTAACTAAAAAGATCTATAAAGTTTTACATTATTGCCCTCTCAAGATTAGTGTAGGAAGTTGTTTCGCTACCTTAGCTTCCTTACATGTAATGGCGTAAATTTTCACCTAGGAAAATTTCCCATTAATTTACCCTTACCTTAGCTTCAATACAAGTTCGATGATGTAAAAATCCATCGCCTTCATCCCAATTTTCCCATGTGTCCCCATCATTTTGTGTCAGTGGAGGAATTTTTGTTAAGGACATGCACATTGCGTTGTCATTCTAACAAGATTCTTAGGTCTAGAATCTATAGAAGCATTACAATTCATAGTTGGTCATGAATGTAATGTTCCTTATCAACTCTTAACTGACAAAAAATGACTCTTTGCCTCCATTTTATCCATTCAAACTTCATTCTATCACACTCTTACATTCTCTAACTCATTCTTTCACTCTCAAGCTCAATCTCTCATATTCTAACACGTCTTGATCATTTTCGCAGCATTCTTGCTTCTCCATCACTCTTTCTTCCAACTACTAGCTTCTCACTTTGCTCCTACAACATCTTTTTGCTTCAACACCATCATCTTTAAAGGTTTACAAATCTCTACCTCCTTGACATGGTGGTGTCATATTTCTCCTTCCTCTATCGGCCTTGAGTGCTTATAGTAGTGAAGGTGATATTGTGTCTTTTCATTTACTTGCATTATCATCTTGTAGAGTAGCATTTATGTTGTCATTGCTCTCTACTTTATTGTGTCATTGCTATTCTCTCCTTTATCTCTTTTCTCCATATCTTTGCATATTAGTTGTCTGTGGAGGTGGGAACACCAAAATGGGGGTCTAACTGAGGTAGACCTCAAAGCACAACCCAACATTTTTCATGTTTATGTATGTGTAGGTGCAAGTTCACTCACTTGGAGCTAGCTGGAGAACTGGACCATACATGAGTTGGAATTCTTCTCCTTTCTTTATCAATTTGTCATTAGAGTAGTTTTATAGTATTCTTCTTATTGTACTTCACATCTCTATATTTTCCTTTCAAATTGTGAAACTAGAAAACTTAGGTTGTTAGTAGGCTTAGTGAGTTTTTGACTGTCACCTAACCCTCTATCTGTACAGGATGATAGCACATTCTTGAGACTCCAATGTTGTGTACTGAAATTTGGATCTTGTGTTGTAATCCTTAGACAAAGAGCTATCTGATTTGTAGTCTGAGACCTTTGCAGTCGGCTCTCCCGACCCCCAGAAAATACCTATCATTAGCAAAAGGGAAACAAAGTTTTCTTTCCCTTCCTTTTTAGTTTGTCATTTCCTTTTTCAATCTATTAGTCAATTTGAGGTAGTTTAGGGTAGTTCATTCCCTTCAACTCTCTCGTGACCTGGAGCCTTGGGGGTGACGAATCCCCCTTCTCTACATTTTTGGTGAACCCGACGTGAAGTTCTTGTTTTCATTTCTTTGAGTCGAGGATCTTTCTCCCATGTCTTGGGTGCATTATAGATTCATGTGTCATGAAGCTTTATGAGCTTTACGACTCAGTCTACAACCTCTAGGCACATGGTTAGGAGTTTGCACCAAATCCTATATCTCACTGCCCAAAAAAAATCTTAAAGAATTTAATTAATTTCTAGTCTTGTGGTAAAGTTTGGTGGAAGCCACAACTTTGTAATAAATCACACAAAATAAATACAATCAATCAAAGCAAATATTTTAACTTATCAAGGCCTAGATCTCACTTCCCAACAAAAACCTCTAAGATTTTTTTCTGATTTGTAGTCTTGGGATTGAATTAGATTTAATCCCTTTTCTTCTAACTTTCTAGAAACAAATCTAAATTCCTCCAAATAAGTACTATAAGTGGATCAATGATCCCTTGTTCAACCCTCCATAATTTGAGGAAAAAATGCTATTTGTTCCCTAGAAGAGAAATTTGTGAAAACCCTAAAATTATGTAATAGTTCCTTAAATTATAATCTAAATGGCCTAAAATATATGTTTTAACCTATTGAATATTTCCTTGAAAATCTATTTTAAAATTAGGTAAAAATTCACCAAAATAAGAGAGATATATGCTTCTCAAAATTACCTCTCAAATTATAATTTTTTTTTTCTTGCCTTCATGATGCAAATACTTGGTAACAATATGCCACTTTGAGGGGGATACCTCCAATAGTCTCTAATAAGAACACAATATTTAAAAAGATTATAATAACTAATATAAGCCTTCTATATATACCATATTTAGGTCTTGGATGCAATCCAAGATGACTTAAATACCTATATAAGACTATATTAATGATTATATGAATGTCTTGATTCTATGAAAAGTTTAAGCATCCCTTTTTAGCCCATATATATATATATATATATACAACTATATTATAGAAGCAAATGCCATTAAAATAATTGTAGAAAAACAACAAGCTTGCACTAAAGTATCATGATCCTTATTTAAGGTGTTGTAGAGGATTGGAAATTTAGTATACAAGTTTGAGTTACCTATATCAACAAAAATACATCCACTATTCCATGGTCCATGCTTGAAGAAGGTTATTGGACAAACAATTGCAACACATACTAAGTTATTTGACCTTGATGAGGAGGGAGAAATAATTTTAGAATATGAGGAAATTCTTCAAACATGCATTAAGAGGATACAAATAAAGGATTTATAATAGAGTATTTGATCAAATGGAAGAACTCTCCATTCAAAGATACAAAGTGAGAAAATAAGGATTTTGTGCAAAAGCTTCCACAATTGAGCACTATTGAGGACAACACTTCTTTGGAGAGGGGCGAATATGCTCAATTATTAGTCCTATAGTGTGCATAAGGTTTTTGATTATTTATATTGTGGATACCTTAAATATTAATTGAATTATATGATCATTATATAGTCTTATATGAGTATTTAATTTTGTATAACTATCATCCAAGGAATAAGTATAGTATATATAGGAGCTAGTGGTTAGTTTATGATCATCATATTGCAAAGTGTGCTCTTATTGGAGTATTTTAGAGGTTTTCCCCTTAAATTGGCTTATTATTCTTGAGTATTACAATTATTTATCACATATTTTCTATTATATCCTTATCTTGTGCAAGTCATTTAATTACAATGTGCTTCTTCACCATACTAATTCTAGAACCATACTATAATATGGATCTAAGATTTGAGTGCCTAGCTTAGGAACTATAGGATGTGAACATATCAAAAGGGTTTGAGCCATCATGATTTGAGATTATATTAATTTAGAATTCATGATTCTATTGTGTATTATCTAGTGTGAATTTCTCATGTAATATCTTAAACCAAAGATTTTCTCCAGTCTCACTTTATACCTTTGCATACTTAATCATGTAGGTGATTTATCTATTGGTTAAGATAAATATCATCTATGGAGGAATGACTCACTTATTAATAATATTGATAGTCTATGGTAAGTGTGATTTATTAGTGATATACTACTATGTTGAATAATTGACTCACTATATTTAAAGTGTCTAGATTCCTCTCTCGCCTTCCTCCATCAAGATTGTGATCAATAAAATTATTAGAGAATAAAATTACTAACAATATATTTATATTAGATATGCCTCATCTTGAAATCCTCTTAGCCCCAAGCATGATTTCTAAATTGGGAATTTCTTAAATTATGTAAAGATCAATATCCAACTTGATAAGTTGGAAAAGTGAAACCCTAAGATTTCACCTTAGGATTTCAAAAGGGATTTTCCATGGGTACTTATCATTAAAATTGGATTGAGGGGATATGAGATTGACTTACAACCTAAAAGGTGAATCAATCAACCCCTGCGAAATCTAAATTGGAATGCTTTGAATTGGATTTTGTATGAAATGCAATGATGTAACTAAATAATGATGAAAATACACTACTCTGATGTAAAAACAACAAATCTGGAAAGTCATAGAAAAATTTAATGTTCAAAAATAGACTGAGAAGACTTGTGTGCATGTACCATATAAATTTGGAGTTGAATTTATAGGACTAAGTCACCCAAAACACCTATGTTTGAGTAACTCAATTTGAAATGTTTCTTCACAATCCTTGAGAGTCTGATCAAAGGATTCTTCTATCCCGATTCCATTGTTGAATATTCATCAGATGTTGAGATAACTGAATTTTTGTATCTTGTCAAGTTGTAGGGTTTGAATGCAGCTATTGATAAATGGTCTTCAATCTTCCTCCAATCTTCTTCAAATATGTAACCTACACATTCAAAGAGAGAGGAAGGGTTATGCTATATAAGGGCTCTCCTTAGTCAAACCCCATGTTGGTGTTTCCACCTCCACAATGGAAAATTTGATAAAAGAGAGCTTATCCTTTTGAGGGATAGAGGCTAAATGGCAAATGAATGATGAATTAAAAATAGACTGCAATTCACCACTCAAATTTGATTTCTTTGAAGGACTAAAGTCATGCACATCTCCTTAAGGCTTGGTTGTAATTTGACTTGATTTGCTTGGAATACCTACAAATGTTAGTCTTCACAAATAAAATGATAACATACACATAAAAAAACTCACATAAAACTTGACATGATGCTTCAATGTTAAACTGTTATAATAAATCTGCTCTTGACTACTCTTGACTTGATAATAATTGCTTGATCGCTAACATTTCCAATAATTGCCACTTAGTATTCAAATGGTGAAATGACTAGGTATTTATATGCAATTAATCTAATTTCCTAAAACATAAATCCCAATAGCCAACATTTAACATTTTAAGTTTAAATAATAAAATACCAACTTTGACATACTAAAAGTTGGAGCCAAAATAGGGGGACGAAGTTGCCTAGGGTGCCATTGTCCTAGCCCTATTTTGCAAAGTGTAAAGTGTTAGGAGAAAAATATTAAATGTTTTCTTTGGTTTGTACATGGGTTTTCATGATAAATTTTTAAATGAGCCATGAAATGCATAATTTAGGATATTAGATGTATAATTAGCTCCATGCACTTAGGAGGGAGAAAAATCTAGTATGACGCTACACAACTTAATAATTAGCAATACCATTGGTCAATTTGGTTTTCTCCTTAGGAAACTAAGGATTAGACACCACAAGTTACTCGTAGAGTAAAACTACTATATTCCCCATGAAGACATGATACTCTACTTACATATTTTGTGAGGCCGATAGGTACATGTGCCCAATCTAGCTACTAATATCATATTATCAATGATGTTTTATATTTACACTAAGATATTAAACTATTTATTTGGATGTGTATGCTATGATTTTACATGTTTGAACTCTAATATTGTTTTAACTTCACTATTTTCACTTATATGTTGATTATGATTATATTATCTGGTTCAACATTAAATATTATTTATGTTGCATCTTGAAATTTGGATCATTTTTCGTTGTAGATGATTTTAACTGGGATGTTGTTATTTGATATTCTCTTATTATTTAAATCACATTGGTTGTTTATATGGTGTGCTTTGACTATGCCTATATTATATAAATGTACCTAATGTTTTAACTGAGAATGCAAGCATACATTCCCTAATGGTAATTAATCTAGAGACAATTAACTTGGGTAAATATGTTATGTTTGAACTCCTTATCTCACTCAACTCAAGTTACAAGATGTGTTTTATGTTACCTTGTGATCTTTGATCTAAATTGGTGTGAATTCTAGATTATTGATCATTTTGTGGTAACTCATAAAACATATATGAGTGTTTTAAATAAACTAATTATCTCTTATTTTGATTGCATTACATCATTTTTGTAATGCACATAATTGCTTTGTAAAAGGAAGCATGATGCAAAATTTTCTTCCTACAATTCACTTTGAGGGGAGCTATGTCCAAAATAATTAATATTATAGATATATAAAATAATATCCAAAGTGATTATATAATAAAAAGATGATTATTGTGGGGGAAAACCCTTTTGGGAGAAAAAATCACACTCTACACAAAAACCAATTATATTATTAACAACTATGAGGTTGTATTACAAATCTTAGTGTAACACACCCCAAAAAGAAAATAGATTTTTTAATCTAATAATAAAAACATATAGCCCATCCTATCCTTTTATAGACCATGATGATCAATAGATACATTTCATTACTATGAAATTTATATATGTTTATATAACTTGTACTAGTAATGAAAATAACATCATTACACAATCAAGATATAAAAATGGGTCCAATACTACAACTCTCATCAAGATAATGTATGCAATAATTCATAATTTCAATACCACATATACAAAGTGGTCATATACAATGTACATCATAAATATATATCCAAGGAGCCTAAGCCAAAATCTATGAACTAATCCCTCCAAGTTTTTTTCAATAGAGAAGGTTTGAACCCAATATGAGGATACCCCTTTCCCCCACAACAATTAGTTTGGAAATTAATTATGTAACCATTATCCAAGAGTATAAAAATGACATACAACAATAGTGGTTATATTTTAGTTTTTTTCCTTTACTTTTAACATAGTCATCCATAGAATCTATTAACACACAAAAGATCACAACATCAATTATATATTATTACACTTATAGAACACTCATGTACAATAAAATCAATTACATTACATCACTCAAGCATATAAAATACATATAGAATACAATTACATTATACAAGACAAGAACACAATAAATAATGATCACTCAAATAAAACACAAATACCATACAACCATAAAATATACTCAATGTTTATGGAACATACTAAGAACAATATCCTAATGATGTAAAGTACCCAAGTAACACCACCTCACATAAGATAATAATGTTAAGTATACTAACCATAGAGAACCCTACCATAAAGTAGAATAATATGCATATTGTTGCGAGTATGAAGGAATCATGATGAAGGTGTTGTCATTGATGTCAACTGGTTAATTGGTTCTCAACTAGTTGTTGTCTTTAATGTCATGGATAATAGTTATTGGTTATATATGCCGAGGATATTGAGAAAATTGTAAAGGAAAAGATTGCAGGAGTTCAATGGTTGCTTCAGGTTTTGCTCTAGGATTTGCTCCTATGTTTGTGTGGTTCAGATATGTTGATCATGGTTTTTTGGATCATTGTATAGTGCGAGTTATGTTCACCAGTTTTTAATTATGTTTTTCAATTTATCTAACTGAGGTTCAAGAGAAATGTAGTTGTTCCAGATTTCTTCTTGCTTGAGTCTTATGACTTGCAATTCTAGAGTTAAGCTGATATGATTGTGTTGAAGATAATTTTGTTATCTAGAAGGATTGGATTGTGCTAAGGTTGTGTATGCTTAATTGATTTGTGTTTAACACTAGTTTGGCCAACCTTGTGTTTAACATTACTTTCAAAGCTTATGGAAGCATGTTGAAGTGTGTGCTTGGGTTGCCCTCATTCTAATTCCACCCTAGAATGTTTTGGCACCGAACTAATTTGAATTTGTAGATACAAATAGCGTATGGATGACTTTTGGATATGTTTCAAAATTTAAAATGGTATAAATACAAGATGAGATATTGGTGAAAGGTGTGCAAAGAAATAGAGCAAGATAGATGCGAGATAAATGAAAATTAGTGTGTATGTAATGTGAGTTGGTGCAGATCAGTGTGAAGTCTAACTGTAGAGTTTTTGAAAGCAATGAGCTGAAGGTGTATTCTATCATTCAAGCATGTTTATAAGTGTTTGAGCAAAATGTGGTGGAAATATTTGTTGCATTGAGACTGTTTTTCTCTGTGTAACAAATCTCTTCTATCTTCTTTGTATATGTGTGGCAGTAAGCCCTCCGGGTGGTTAACTCTTGTTGGAAAGTGAGTCATGATCTAGATAATGAGTCTTATTTTGGTAGTGAGCCTTCTTTAGCAGTGAGCCTTTGTAATCAGTTTTGATATTCTCTATATTGTGAGTTAATCCTCACCATGGTTTTTCCCTTATTGGGTTTTCCATATAAATTTGGTGTTATTGTGTATGTGTGATGTTTCTTAGTTTCTACCTTTGCACTTAGTGATTAATCATATTAGCAAAATAAAGGATTTTTGATTGATTTAATTTACAGTGAAAGTTTTGAAGGTTAAAGTTTGTTACAACGGATTCACCTCCCTCTCATTTGTCTTGTTCAATCATTGGTATCAAAGCTTGGTTACTTGGAGAAGAGCTTAACCGCTTAAGGAAGGTCTAAGATGGCAAGCAAGATCACTTTTGAATGTCTTAGGTTTGATGGAACAAATTATGCTATCTATAAAATATAGATGGAAGGATATCTAGAATATTGTGGATATGATGATGAAACAACTTATAAGACTACTTACACTCCTCCAGCTAATGGTTTGAGTATAGTTGATGAAATCAAGGTGCATGAAGCAAAAAACAAGGCTCAGTTCATTCTGAAGAATAGTCTTTCACATTCTAAGTTAATTAAAGTTTAAAATCTGAATACTACTAAAGAAGTCTAGGATGCTTTAGAAAAGATGGACGAAGGAGATGAAAAGGTCAAAGAAGCAAAGTTATAGAATTTAGAGGCATAGTTTGAGGTCCTACATATGTCTGAAGATGAGAACATTAAATCTTATGTATTGAGAGTGGATGAGTTGGTAGCTGAAATGAGAGGACTTGGCGCTACAATAGATGAATCTAGGATTGTGAAGAAGATTCTTAGAAATCTTCCTGATGCATACAATGAAAAGGTATCTTCTATTGAAGAATATGTGGATTACAAGACTTATGCTAAAGATCAATTATTGGGAACTCTAACATCTTATGAGATGAGAAAACCAAATTTGAGAAATGGATCCAAATCAGAAACTGCTTTCAAGGCTACAAGAGTTGAAGATCTTGATTAGGAGAACCTTGATGAAGTAGAAGCTAACTTTGTGAGAAGGATGAGGAAAGATCTGGAAGGATGAAGGTAAGTTACCTTTAAATTCTTTAGTTGTGGAGGAATAGGTCACTATGCTTGGGAGATATGCAGGAAAAGAGCTAAAAAGAGGAACAAACAAAGATATGATAAAGAAACAAAGGAAAAAAGATCAAATGAGCATATTATGTGGTGGGAATTCTAAAAGTATTTTTATAGGGAATAGGATTACAAAATGGAAACTTTGATGACAATGAATGCTTGTTCTTGGCTATAAAATATTAACCTACTTCTGCTAAATCTGAAAGAGAGGTGAAGGAATGTCCTCTGGAGAAAGAGAAAGAAGAAGATACTGTAATCTCTACCCTACATTCTAAACAAGAAAAGAACTACAAGGTATTTGATAGTGGTTGTTCACATCACATGACTAGTGACAAAAGTAAGTTTGTTAAACTTTAAAATATGATGGAGGCTTAGTTATGTTTAGAGATGATATTGGTGCAAAAATTTGTGGGATAGGTTTAGTAAGTTTTGATGGAAATCATAATATTGATGATGTCTACTATGTTAAGGGTTTAAGGCATAATCTCTTGAGTGTTGGACATATGTGTAGTAAGGATATAATCTTGTACTTGAGGATGAGAGATGTGAAATCAAGAAAGGATCCAGAATAGTGATTGTTGCGGGAAAGAAGTCTGAAGGAAATATATATCAACTTAAGGGTGTTGATGGGCATTCCTTTATGACTCAAATTAATGACAATTAATTATGGAATTGGATAGTGTGTCATATGAATTTTGATAACTTGGAAAGGATGGAGTTTAGTGCAAGTAGTAAGAGATTTACCAAGGATTAAAAGCTTGTTAATATTATTTGCAGGAATTGTCAATTTGGAAAGAAAGCAAGAAAAAACTTCAGATCAAAGGAACAATCTACTACTGGACTACTGTCCATTTGATTCATACAAATATCTATGGCCCTACAAGAGTGAGAAGTCTACAAGGTGAAAGGTACTTTATACTTTTGATTGATGATTACTCTAGGTATACATGGGTTACTTTTCTTAGAGAGAAATCTAATGCATTAGATAGATTCAAGACATTCAAAGCCATGGTAGAGAATGAAGCGAATTTAAGAATAAAATGCTTGAGGTCTAATAGAGGTGGTGAATTCACCTCCCATGAGTTTAATATGTTTTGTGAAGTTCATGGTTATAGCTCCCCTCCTCAACAGAATGGGGTTGTTGAAAGAAAGAAAAAAAAATTCAAGAAGCTACTAGATCAATGATTATTGAAGTTGGTTTACTGGAAGTTTACTAGAGAGAAGCTATTCACACTATTGTTTATGTTTCAATTGAGTTCAAGCAAGAGCTAATAGTACTAAGACCCCCTATGAGCTATGGTATGGAAGAATTCCTACTATTAAGTATTTCAAGGTATTTAGAAGAATGTTATATCGATGAGAAGAAGAAAATCTAGGAAGCTTGATGCTAGAAGTGATGAAGGTATTTTCCTTTGATATTCTACTAAGAGAAAAGATTACAAATGTTTCAATAAAAATTGAGAAAATTTGTAGAAAGCACAAATTTCAAGGTTGATGAAGCAATAAAGAATTTAATTGAAGTTGATGGATATGTATCTGATAAACCTAATTGTGTAATATTTGAAGAAGTTGTGGAAGAACATGAGAAGCAAAATGAAGAAGAAGAAGAAGCTCCAGTTGTGTCCCTTAAAACACCTAGATATGTGTAGAAGAATCATTCAGAAGATCAAATCATTGGAGACCAAAGGAAAGGAGTATTGACAAGAAGCAGAGTTGTTGTTGGTGAGATAAATCTGGGTTTACTTATGAGATTGAGCCAAAGACTATAAGTGAATCATGTAAAGATGAGTATTGGATGAAAGCTATGAAAGAGGAACTTATGCAGATCTTGGGAATTGGTCCCTAGATTGGAAAATAAAAACATAATTGGATCAAAATGGGTGTCCAAAACAAGTTGAATGAGAACAAAGAAGTAGTTAGAAATAAAGAAAGGCTTGTATGTAAGGATTACTCACAAGTAGAAGGTATATATTTTTAGGAGACTTTTCTCGTGGAAAGAATGGAAGCTATCAGAATGTTCTTAGTGTTTGTTGCTCACAAATATTTCAAGGTCTATTAGATGGATGTGAAGTTTGCATTCTTGAATGGTGATTAGAGGAAGAGGTCTACATGGAAAATCGAAAAGGATTTCATTGTCAGATCAACCGGATATGGTTTGTAGATTGAAGAAGGATTTATATGGATTGAAGCAAGCCTCCTAGAGCTTGGTATGCAAGGTTAGACAAATATTTGATTCAACAAGGTTTCAACAAAGGTACGACAAATAGTAATCTTTATTTTAAGATTGAAAATGACAAAATTTGATAGTGGTTGTATATGTTGATGACATTATCTTTGGAGGAAATGAAACTATGTGCAAGATGTTCACTATAGAAATGCAAAATAACTTTGAGATGTCTATGTTTGGAGAGATGAATTTATTTCTTGGGATACAAATTAATCAAACAGAGAAAGGGATCTTATTTTATAGACAAAGTATCCAAGAGAAATGTTGAAGAATTTTGGGATGGATGGTTCCAAACCGCATGCACTCCCGTGGTGATTGGTTGCAAATTGAGTAAAGATGATGATTCACCTAAGGTTGATCAAAGCATAACAAATCTATGATTGGAGGTTTGTTGTATTTGACTGCTACTAGACCAATATCATGCATGCAGTTTGTCTTGTGTCTAGATTTCACAAACCTAAAGAAATACATGTTTTTGTTAAAAGGATATTTATATATTTGACTGGCACTCTGGATTATGGGTTGGGGTATCCTAGGGATATTGATTTTACACTAAGTGCTTACACATATGCAAATTAGGCTGGTTGTGTAGACGACAAAAAGAGTACAAGTGGTGGTACATTCTTTCTTGGTTTCAAATTGGTGGCTTGGTTGAGTAAAAAGCAAGGTTTAGTTTCCTTATCCATTGCAGAAGCTGAGTATATTGCCACAACATCTTGCTATACACAAGTTTTATTGATGAGATAGACATTGAAAGATATCAAAGTAATGTGTGATGATCCTATTTGATGCAGAGCAGGGGTGAAGGTCTCTTATCAGTCACAATTCAATCAGTTTTGAACAATCTTTCAACCTTGAAAACCCAAACTTGGTGTCTAACTCACAATTTCCTCATATTCCCTTATAGCACATCAAACAGTGAATTTTCTTCATATCTTTCAAAAGAAACTGCAAACCCACAAACCAATCACAATTTTAGATACCCACTTTCCTCCTCCATAACATATATCAAATTCTCATAGGGTTACTTTGGAACATCACCCTCAAAGCTTTGCTGCTACGTTAGGACAAAGGCTTAATTAGGCTACTTTAACAAGGCTAGTATAGGTTCTACAATCTCCAAACCTCCACTCTGCCAACCAACACCTCAAACATACCAAATGTAACTTGTACAAAGATTTTTCACTGCTAAAATTCCATTCCCAAAAGCCTTTTAACAAATCCTAACCCCTAGCCATCCTTTCATGCCTAAAACATGGCAATTTCTATCTAGGGCATCAACAAAACTTTATCAAACTACCTCCCCTACTTCTGAAAAACACATAAAGGTAAAATATACACCTAAATCTACCATTCCACCAAGTTAGAGCATTTTTCACCAGGTGGAATGGCTTACAAACCCACTTTATTCACTCAAATCCTCAAATTCAGGGTTTAGGTAGTTTACAAAGAAAATGCTATAAACTGCTTTAAACTCAATAAAAATGAGTCAAACCAGTTGCAAAAGTTAGGATATTCACTAGAACATCAATTCCCATGCATGAAAGTACATCTACAAGTCGTACCAAGCTATACTAATGGCTAAAACAAGTTTGACCTTGAAAACACAAGAAACAAGAGTTGTTTTATTCCAAGCTTCAAAATTACATTCACCAACCCTCTTCAATGATGAAATCAAGATTTTTATGCCTTCTCCAAACCTGCCCCACAGTTACAAACTAACTTTTAAACTTCTTGACCGTTCAACTTCCCAAAATCATGAAAAATGCAAATGTTGCATAGCAACTTTGCAACTTTTTGCAAAATTTAACATGACTCCAAACTGACTCTACATGACTAATAACATTGAACATGGTCTAAATAGACCTTATTATATCAACCATGACTCAAAACACCAAAAATCCCAACATTAGACCCCTATTTACATAATGAAGCTAGGTGCCCCTGCACCACTATTTCCATCTTCTATGATAATACAAGTGCAATTAACATTTCAAAGAATCTAGTGATGCACTCAAGGACAAAGCATATATCTATCAGGTATCACTTTTTGAGAGAGAAGGTGTTGGAGAATAAAGTAAAACTCGAGTATGTACTTACGAAGGCTCTTCCTAAAGATACTTTTGAGTATCTCCAGGAGAAGTTAGAGGTTATTGCTCCTCCTTTCTTAAACTAGATGCATATGGAGATGCATCAGTCATGTGGATCTATGGATCTGTCTTTCTTCTAGATTGATGTTTTGGTGACTACCTCTTAGGGGGAGTAGGTAGTGTTATGTGTTTTCATTGAAAGAGTAGTTTATTTTTAATGTCAAAGGGGAAAACAATGAAAAATATATTTTTCCTTTGCCATTGATGTCAAAGGGGGAGAGAAATATGTGAAAAAAGAAGAAGAGAGAAAGATGTGAAAAAACAAGAAGAGAGAAAGATGTGAAAAGAGAGAAAGAGTATCATGTGAAAAGAGTATCTACTAAGGGGGAGAAATTGTGTTCTGAGTTGTTGTGTTGTCTTTAATGGTTTTTCACATCATGTGTTGCCATCAATGACAAAGGGGGAGATTGTTGCAAGTATGAAGGAAGTATGAAGAAGGTGTTGTCATTGTTGTCAAATGGTTAACTGGTTCTCAACTAGTTGTTTGTTGTCTTTAATGTCATGGATAATAGTTATTGGTTGTATATGTCAAGGATATTGAGCAAATTGTAAAGGAAAAGATTGCAGGTGTTCAGTGGTTGCTCGAGGTTTTGCTCTAGGATTTGCTCCTATGTTCGTGTGGTTTAGATATGTTGATCATGGTTGTTGGAAGTTGCTATATCCAAGATTTGGGCTTCTGGATCGTTGTACAATGTGAGTTATGTTCACCAGTTGTGAACTATGTTTTTCAGTGTATCTGGCCGAGGTTTGGGAGAAATATAGTTGCTTTGGATTTCTTCTTGTTCAAGCCTCATGACTTGTGGTTCTAGAGTTAAGCTGATATGATCATGTTGAAGATAATTTTGTTATCTGGAAGGATTGGATCATGCTAAGGTTGTGTGTGCTTGGGTCACCCTCATTCAAATTCTACCCTAGAATGTTTTGGTGCCGACCTAATTCAAATTTGTAAATACAAATGGTGTATGGCCGACTTTGGATATGTTTCAAAATTTAGATGGTATAAATACAAGATGAGATATTGGTGAAAGGTGTGCAAAGAAATAGAGTAAGATAGATGTGAGATAGATGTGAATTAGTGTGTATGTAATGTGAGTTGGTGCAGATTAGTGTGAAGTCTAACTCCTGAGTTTATGGAAGTAGTGAGCTAAAGGTGTACTCTATCATTCAAGCATGTCTACAAGTGTTTGAGCAAATTGTGGTGGAAATCTCTGTTACATTGAGACATTTTTTCTCTATGTAACAAATCTCTTTTATCTTCTTTGTATCTATGTGGCAGTAATTCCTCTGGGTGGTTAACCCTTGTTGGAAAGTGAGTCTTATTTTGGTAGTGAGCCTTCTCTAGTAGTGAGCCTTTGTAATCAATTTTGATATTCTCTATATTGTGATCTAATCCTCACTATTTTTTTCCCTTATTGGGTTTTCCATGTAAATATGGTGTTATTGTGTATGTGTGATGTTTTTCAATTTCTGCCTTTGCACTTAATGATTAATCATATTAGCAGAATAAATGATTTGTGATTGATTTAATTTCTAGTGAAAGTTTTAAAGGTTAAAGTTTGCTACAACTGATTTGCCCCCCCTCTCAGTTGTCTTGTTCAACACATACAAATAAATATGCCACATTAATTAAATTCAAATATTGTATAGCTACTAGTGATGGATGGTGAACATAATGCATAAACAACCTATAAAATTTCTAAAATCAAGAACATTAGAGATTAAATGTGATGTGGTTCCTATAACAATATTAGAAACTCAAACTTGACCAAAATAATTAAGAGGAAATATATTAATGTGTTGAGACTAAAGTAGAGAAGATGGTTCCAAGATGTGTTTTTCTAAGATGAGGACATCCCCTCTCTTACCCTTTAATCTTGTCATTTCTAATGAAATTCAAGATATCAACCATCCTAATCCATAGGATAAATTGAATTTTGAGAAAATTTGGAGCAACTACACTATCAATCTAATACTCATATGAACACCTATATAGTCTCATAATTATAACCATGACATGATATATGCCACAAAAAATTATGTCTAACGAACAAGGATTTTGAAATCCTTCTCCACTTTAGGTTCTGCAAGCCTAGGCGGTTGTAACTTTTATAATTCATCTACAACTTCTTTTTTTATAGAAAATCAAATATATAATCTCTTTCATAAAAAACCTATATTTATTAACAGAAGTAGATCTTCATTAGAATTTTCAATGACAAGAATCCTACCTCAATCCTTGTTGCAAATAGATAGATAACAGAGATAAACAAAAATCCATATCAATTCTTAAAATTTGAAGAAAAACACTTCCAAAAATCCTCAAGCTTCAAAAATTGTATATTTCTTTCTCTAGAATGCAATATAATAATAAACTAACTTCTCTTTTAATAAAGTTTCTTTTCTTCCTAGTTCTAAATTTAAAAGCTAAAGGAAAAATATACTATTTTATTCTTTTAAAAATAAATTAATATTAAAATATTCTACATCTCTTCATGTACATTTTTTTTTGAAAAAATAATATATTAAAATATTAGCTTTTTCATTCTAATTAATAAAAGAATTCATTTAAAAACTAATATTATGAATTTATAATTTTTATTCTCTATTAAGATAAATATAACAAATTATTTTCTAATTTCTTATGATACTTGTACATTCAATAAATAAATTAATTAATTAATTAAAATAGTTAAATTTATCTATCTTCCCAAATAGAAATAATAAAATAAATAAATAAATATTCAAATAAATGATATAAAGCACTCATAATTAACCAACACTAATAATTTATTTATCTTCAAAATTAAATTAATTATTTAATTTTATTAATTATTTGATCTTCTCCTACACACTTGGACCATAGAATGAAACACTTCATCTCCAAGACCTAGTTCACCCTCCCTGTTACTTATACCTATTGCACATCTCATATTTCCACACAAATCCTTATTAGCATTTGTTGGTTATAAAATATATAATAATTAAAAAATACTAATAGTTAATTATACCATCCACATATTTATTCCATAAAAGCACAATAGGAAGTGAAAACATCACAATTTTGCATAACATTTAACTAATTAACAGTCCACATCCAAACACAATCGAATGAAATTATGACACATCCTAGAAAATGCTTAAAAAGAGGTCAAGTGAGGGATATTGTACACTCAAGCTAAACCTTTATAAGAGTATCACAAATAATCAAAATTTGAACAATTTTAATAACCTAACAATACTTGCAAATTAAGTATAAAACCCATACTTGGCTCCAATCCAAGAACCCAATATAAAGGATATCTAACTTTATCTAATACAAGAAACCATAAGTGGTAAAACCACAAACCATGGGCCAATACCATGACACAAATATGCCACCTAAATCTAGATCCCAAATTCTAATGCCCCCTCCATGATGAGTCCATATGCTAATAATTGTAAATTCTCTTACATTATCATAATGTTGAATAACTCTATCATAATCCACTCACCAAATTCGATGCTCCATTATCTACCCTAAAATATTTTCAATGATGTGTTATATCATGCATCATAAAGTTGGTCAAGATTCCTAATTGACAATATAGGGTGTAACTACCCTACAATCATGCTCTTACACACCTTTATATTTATTTACAACACTATCTCTATAATAGATGCTCTTACATATCCTTTATGATAATATATTATCTTGCACACCATTTTCCATGTTATAATAAGGCATGCATGACATATTGGCCTTGTCCTAAGTGAGACACCCTTTTCCATGTGGACTCACAAATAATAATAATAAATTTTGAACATTGGAATTACAAGATGTATGAGACACCTAATTGAACACTTGGAAGTGACTAATAGGCTAGAATTAGAATGATTTTAATTGATTTAATCATTTTTACATAGGAAATAAGGTTTTGATCAATCATATTTAAATTGTATTATTAAAATGAAATTTAAGGTTACATGAGTTAATCATAAATTTACGCAATTTAATTATTGTTAGTGGCAAAAGAAAATTAAAAGGATTATATATTTTATTTAAATTGCATTAGCTATTGGAAAAAGTTGAAAATGTCCTTTCCTTTGTGAAATATCTAGTTCTAATGTGTAAAATACCCATTTTATAAAATAACTTGTTTCAACTCGTGAAATGAGATCACGAGTCTTTTAGAAAAAGGGTTTTAAACACAGAAGGAATGTGAGTGCATTTGTAAAGTGCGGTTCATTTTTTGTATCTCATTCTCCTCTCATTATTTTGAGCTCTCATATTTTTAAAAGATTTTTTTTGATGATTGTGGCATTAAGTTTGAATCAAGAAGTTGAATAGGATTGCCAAGGGTTGTATGCATTACTTCTTTAAGTGACAAACTTCCATTTTTGTGAGTTGTCATATTGAAGTATTATTCTTTTAAAATATGCAATGATTTAATATGATTTCATGTTTTAGCAATACCAATATTAGGTGGTTGTATATATTTTCATTTGAGTAGGATTGGTTTTGTAATTGAATTGGTAAATTATTGTGTTGATCAATTTAATTGTTGTAGGTTTTTTCTAAATTCTATTTTACACTAGAACTATAGTGAAATTGTCTTAATATAAATAAATTGAAAAGTGTGTTCCCATACAATTATTCTTAAACGGGTGTCTTCAAAATTTTAATATTTAAAGTTTTTAACTTTGAAGGATTTTGAGGTTCATTAATGGAGTATTTGATGTTTTGTATGGTTCTTGGAATTTCTTGATAATGTGATTTTTAAAATTTAGAGATCTTGTTTATGCATTATGTTTTTCAAAGGGAATTAACCTCCCATATAAATGATATTTCATTTAGCCTAGAGACCTATGATTGTTGATGCCTCATTTTTTGTGTTAAGATCATTTTCTCTAAATTGGTGTTGTTTGACTTTTTAGGAATGAGAACTAGGATAGGAATGAAGTATCCTCTCACTATCCATCCAATTAAAATTGAATCAAAGGATGAGACTTATAGGAGGATTAAATATTAAAAAAAATATTTGAGTTGATTACTTAACCCTACAATTCTTAGAAATCACCTACAATCAAATGCCTATCACAAAAAGAGATAAAAAGGTAATAGATTGTTGTAATAGCCTAAGTGCTCTATTGATGCAAAAAAGTATGAGAAATAATGCAATATGTGATTATTTACCCTTGATAAAGGATACATAAATCCTAAGTGAGGATTAAATTAGATCATAACATGTGTCCTAATCCTATGACTTTAGAGAAAAAAACACATGACCTAAGTAAGTATACTCGTGTAAAAGGGGATCTAATAATTAAATAATTAATTAGGAAAATACTTTCTTACCCTAACATAAAATTGAATGATATTTTTAACACGTTTAAATTTAATGAATGTTTATTCTACCTCTAATATTGACCATTTCATTGTGCTTTTGTGAAATGATTGCATACCAAATTATCAGAATCCTATAGTTATTATTGAACATTGTTGGCGATCTCCTACTATAGATGAGAGCACACCCCTTAACATCTACATGGTAATTGTGTTGAGAATTGACACTAAAATGTAATAAGCCTAGTAATATCTCCATTCTTGTCTCATCAAAACATATGTATTATCTAATCTCAAATATTAGTGATATCCACATGCATGAAATGATCAAGGTTATTGTGTATCCCTTGTGTGTTTTCTTGGAAACTATATGTTCAATTTGTCCTTAGTTTATGTGAGTGTTCATCTACTTTATTTCATGTGAGTGTTGTTGGACTACTCAATTATTGACCTCATAACTTAGAGGAGTGGGCCTCAAGGTTCCACATGGTTGGGTAGTGTATATCACCATTAGTGCTAATGAATTCTTGGAGGTACAAGTTAGAAGGCATGCAAGTCTCTTGTGGCATCTTGAATTGTTATATCTTTCTATTTTGAGTTGATGAAAAAGTTGTAAATTAGAATCATATTTTACTTAATTAAAGTTTTATTTGTATATTAGGAAACTATATTAATTGGACATTAACCATGCATGTTTGGTATGAGGGCCATTGTATTGTATTATGCTTATATCATTATGAGAGTTAATTGTAAACCCTCTCTTGTGAAGGATTTACCATGATGTGTTAAGTCTTGATTATGATGCTTAAGATTTGTTTCTAATTATAGTTGAAATGATACTTTTTTTGGAAACATTCTCATTATGATGTGATGATTATTTTAGAATCACTCATAGGATGAAATTGCCAATAGCTCTATAGATTGGGTGTTATAGATGTTTCATGTATTTCCCTTGCTACATTGAGAGGAAGAGTACATTGGCCATGAATGGAATCTTTTGGTCATAATTGAATTAATGATGTTTGTGGATTTATAATATGGATTATTGTGATCTTGTTGTGTTATATTTCAATGCATCAAATATTTTAAACAACACTTAAATTGAGGTGTGTTATCTTATCTACTGTTAGGGTGTCTATATTAGCATTGGCCTAGCCATGCCCTTTTTATTTTAAATTTTTTTGACCTTGGTTCATGTCCTTAGGGATTAGAACATTTTTCAAGGTTAATTATGTTAGTAGTCTCATTGAGGAGTCATTAGACACCTTTGGGATCAATTCCAGAGTCTTTAGGAACCCTACAATGCATTTAGAGCTTGTACACTATCTATAATCATTCATTTTGGAAAGGGGAAATCTAGGATATTTGGGGAACTTTTAATAGGAAAAATGGATATTTTGGAACTGAAATAGGCAATCCTAAAACAATGGGTACTTGTTGTCTATTTATGATTTTTTTCCTAAAAAAATATTCCCTAAGGTTTGTCCTTAATGCCTCTCATCTTGGTTTGGCAATATGTTATGTCCTTTGTGATTTAGGAGTTCCTTTGTGTTGGATTTTGTGAAATGGGCAATCTCTTATGAGACTAGTGACTCACCTAATCATTTAACTTCTAGTTTGATATTCTTTGTGGTTGAATGGTGTTCTTATGTCGTTTAGGATGTGTGAGTGTGTCTTGATTGGTTTTGTGATGTGGAATGATGCTCAAATCTCCCTAAATAAGGAAATTGTGGTGGTCTATTCACATTTGTGTCTTATCCATTCACAATAGATAAGGTTAGTGGTTTTGTATCCTTGTACTATGACTATAAGAAATTCTACCCTATCACATGATCATCACAATGATGTCTTCACAAAACAATGTGTAATTCATCTTCTTGTACATTGAAATCATGCATTATAACCGTTGTTGCAGCATTATTTCATAACATCTTTGAGTAGGTGTGCATTGTGGCACATTTGTGTGTCACAAATGTATCATAAAAACATTTTATAAAGCAATTTCTCCTCCCTATATAACTACCTATATATGTTACTAATTTCCATTAGACACCCACTTGGAATTGGGAGTCTCTTTCAGTTAAATACCTATCTCTCCCGAAAGTTCTCCTTGTACTAAAAAGTGAACAAATTGAAAGATTCCTTGGTTTTGGCTGTTTCCCAGTACGTCTAGGGAATTCTATGCCGTAAGTTAGGGGGAAAAGACAAGTAAAGTAAGGCATTTGAATATTTAGGTCGGTTAAAAAAGCGACATTAAGTACGTTGAAAAGTACTGAAAATGTACCATCTATTCTCCGTTAAGTGTTACTCCCAAGATATTTTTGACTCAAGTCTAAGATTTTATTTGTTTCTTCATTCTACTTATTATTCGACTTATTAGGCCCTACCAAGGAATTATAGTAATTTACAACGATATTTTTTTTTATTAATTGAAAAGAATATGTTGTAAAATTATTGTTAATATTAATAGATGACTTTTTGTAATGAATAAGTTATGTATTATTTTTTGTTAATTAAAAAATAATTAGGGGAGAAGATTCACTATGTGAGCATGTTTCAATAATTGTTATAGTATTTGTTGATTTAATGTTCAATATTTTTAATAAAATTGGACCAATAGTTGTGACTTTAAAGTTGCTAGTGTAGATGATGACTACCCATAATTGAATGAAATGTATTCCTTATATCTAAAAAGCAACAAATCATGTCATGCCACATCAATACACCAATAAAACATGATTTAGTGCACAAGTATCGGTCTCACTTTTTTTGGGGTCTTTTTGGACACCTCGACAAAAAGCATGTTGATGTGGCCTTGAAACCTTAATTATAAGCAAGGGACTTGCCAAGTAAGCTGTTGTAAAAAGTTAGGAGTGATTTGAAATTTCCACATAAGATTTTGAGAAGCATGAAGTTAGGGTGCTCAACTACTGAGTCCTCTCCCCTAGTCGGTTACACCTCAATTGTGTAATTACTATTTACTATTACTATGTAGGGTAAATATGAATGTAATGTGAATTCTAGAGATGAATAAATTGTGCTTACACTTTGTTATTGATGCATTATGTGTGAATGTTATCTCATTTAATGTTATGCAAATATGAGAAATGAATGGTTATTGAATTATTATTCTAACTTTAGAGATGTATAATATGTAATGCATATTTTGTTGAATAGTTGACTACCTTGAGCACATGTTAGTGGATGCAAGTATATGCTCAATTCCTCTAGGCAAAGGGGAAGCATCACTCAGGAGAAGATCTTGGTCGGGTAACCAATAACATAAACTATTTGAGCTTACACACACCACAATAGAATAATTGAGTCAAGTTATTATGTGGGAAGTTGGTAAGTCATCCTTAGTTGATATGTTTGCATTATTAAGAGTCTTGTTACTATTGAGTGCATTATTGGGTGATGATTATATTTTTGAGCTTATGAGTTCCTTCTTATATTACTAAGGTTGCAATGATGAGTAGAACGTACGTGGAGTATGTATATGTACACACATGCACGCCAATGATAGACTATACACATGAAGGAACACACACATGAGTGTACATAGGTAGACATACTTATGCACACTTGTGGACAAGTTGCTTATACATATGGAATTATCAATTGGATCTAACGACATGTATATGTGTATGTATAGATATATCACACGTAGGTGCTTATCAATGCAATAGTATTTTTGTATGTAATCGAACGTGTATATATATATATAATACATACATACATATATATATACACGCATATGGTTGGAAAATGCATATGCTCATATGAATGTATCGATACATGTATACATACGTATACATGTACATAGAGGAATATATATATATACACACACTCAATATTATTATTATTACTATGTGAATGACATCATGATTGCATATCAAATGTATACATACATAGTTAGCATAAGATATATGTAAATATATATATATATATATATTGTTGGATAGGACAACTAAGAGGGGGGGTGAATCAGTTGTCACAAAATTAAACCTTTAAAATATTCACCGGAACTAATCCTTAACACTGCTTAATTGAATAAACATTAAGTGCAAGTGCAGAAACTGAAAACCATCACACAACACAACAACACCATATTTACGTGGAAAACCCAATAAGGGAAAAACCACAGTGAGGATTAACTCACACTGTAGAGAATATCAAAATCAATTACAAAAGCTCACTGCCAAAACAAGGACTCACTATCCAACAGGGCTAACAACCGGAGGGCTCACTACCATAGAGATACAAAGAAGATAGAAGAGATATGTTAAAAGAGAAGACAATCTCAATGCAACAGAGAAATCCACCACAATTTGCTCAACCACTCACAGACATACATGAATGATAGAGTACACTTTCAACTCATTGCATTTGAAAACTCAACATTTAGGCTTCACACTGATCTGCCACACTCACATCACACACATCATATCTTAATCTATTTCTTTGCACTTATCTCTCTTTTTCTTGCTTCATTTCACTACTAACTCATTCTGTATTTATACCATCTTCAACTTGAAACATATCCAAAGTTCGACCATCCAACATTAAATTCAAATTGGTTTCCAAAACATCCTAGGGTGGAATTAGAATGAGGGCAACCCAACCACATGCTTGGTGAGGACCCAACTAGATCCAATACGCTACATCGATTCTGAAGATAGTGTTTAACACAAAGTCATCCAAACCAGTGTAAAACACATAGAAAAATTAAGCACGATCCTTCTAGATACTGAAATTATCTTCAATACAATCACAACAACTCAACTCTAGAACCACAAGTCATAAGACTTCACCAAAGAGAAATTCAGACCAACAACTTTTCTCTAGGACCTCAACCAGAACACATAAAACCATAGTTCACAACTAGTGAACATAACTCGCACTATACAATAAATCATGAGCCAAAAATATGGATATAACAGCTTCCAACAACCATGACCAACATATCTGAACCACGCAAACATAGGAGCAAAACCCAGAGCAACCATTGAACACCTGCAACCTTTCTTCAATACAATTTTCTCAATATCCTCAACATATACAACCAATAACTTGTAACCATGACATTAATGAAAAAAACAACCAATTGATAAATAATTGACCAGTTGACATCAATGACAACACCTTCATTCTTTTCATTCTTGCAACATATATATGTGTGTGTGTGTGTGTGTGTGTGTGTATATATATGTATATGTGTATATATATGTATGTGTCTATATATGTATGTATATATATATATATATGTATGTATATGTGTGTATAAATGTATGTGTATATATATGTATATATATATGTGTGTATGTATATATATTTATTTAAATATTATCAAGTGCTTGGGAGTCGATTAAATTGGAAAGCTTTGAGGTTGATTATTACTCTTGCTGCCCACATGTTTAGAACAAGTATTCTACAAAACAATTCATAGCCATGAAGTCAATATGTGAAGGAGACTTAGTCGACGCCTTATGTGGAAACATTGTGGACTTAATGAATTCTTAAATACCATGTCATTGAGTGAAATAGCAACAGTAAATAGAAGCATGCAAGATTATGTACAACATATCAATGAATTATTCAAATTAATAAATGAGATGAGTTGACTCATGCAAAGACCAAGTTGACGTGGGCTATGTGTTATATATTTGTTATTGATTGGTTCAACAAGTGAAAACCACACCAACTCTATAGGAGGTTAATGATTTATTTGGCATCACCTTATGAATCCTAATTGTTGTAGATGTTCATTGTGAAGGAAATTCAAATTACACCTTTTTCATCATGTGCTGATTTAAAATGGTCTTATACCATTGTCATCAAAAGAGGTTGACTTGTAGCACTATTTTGTTGAGTATGTTCTTCTTTGTGCACCACCTTTTAGCTAAGCTGAGTGAGTAGCCATGCATGGTGATTTTTGTCGACATTGATGCCTAATCTATAGGATGATAAGCCTCTTTTTTGTTGTATAAATAGTAGAGAAAACTCACTTATTTGAGATGCATCCCATACACATTGTGCTCAATATTTTATACATTCTTCTCTGCAATTCTTATTGCAATATTTTATTCTTTTTGAGAGAGAGAGTTGTGAGTATTTGTGAGAGTATTAGTATATTAAGTGAAGTACATTATCAACTTGAGAGAAGGGGGATTATTGTGGCATAGCTGAAGGAGTCAAGCATAAGCTAGTTGTTGCTGTGGGAAAACTGATTTTTAGTCATTTGGTTGGATAAAGTGAAAACATGAATGAGGATATTTCTTCTTTATTGTTTAAGCTTTTGAAAGATTGTTTTCTATGATTGTTTTGAATTTTATATTATGAGTACTTGCATTTAGGGAAAACAGTATTGCTTGAAAAGGAATTAGAAGCTATTATATTGTTTTATGTTGTGCTTGTATGTACTCCATAATAAGAGGTTTGTGTTTATCATAAGTATTACATACTAGATATGATTAAACATGAGTAGCATAAGTGTTACTCATAGCTAGGTTATTGATTTAACTAGGATAGCTAGTGACTACTCCTAGGATTGTTTATCCATTATGGGAGGTTGCTTGTACATTTACTTTGTAAGTAGATTTATTCTAAGTTTGTAGAAATGGTGATAGGATTTAATTTGTAAGTATATTTATTGTAAGTTTGTAGAAATGGTGATAGGCTATCTCTGGGGTTATAGATTATCCATTGAATGAAATACCTTTGTGTAGTAAGTAGATTTATTCTAAGTTTGTAGAAATGGTGATAGGCTATCTCTGGGGCTATAGATTATCCATTGAAGGAAATACCTTTGCATAGTTTATGATGGCCTTAAGTCAAATTGGCCTTGAGTAGTGTATTTGATAAAATGACCTTCAATCGAAGTACTGAGTGAGAACATTTTGGACAAAGTAGTGTGATTGCCTTTGGCTCCACTATTAGTTCACCATGATCCAGTATTATATGTTAGTCCTAGATTATGGGTTTACAAGTTCTAGCTATGTAGGACAAATCACTAAGCTCAGTTGGTTGTTGTTATCTAGTTACTCTACCAATCTCTTTGTCGAAGGGAAGGGCTATCTATCGAATGATATATGTGTGGGGGACCGCACATGAGTCTATGGTTGGTGGAAAAGCACTTGAGTGATGCTTTTCCTCCACAATAAGCAACAAACGACCAAGATTTGAAAGGAGGATCCTGGACCATCTATAACTATTTGTTTCAAAGCTCTATCGGGCTATGTATATAACTATGTACATTCTTGTATTATTGTAAGTTGTGAATTATTGAATTGGAAAGGAATCCTTGTTGTATATTGTTATGGCATCTTTATTTATATATTCTCAATAAAAAAATAAAAAAAATTATTGCAATGGCTTGTTACATAGTTTATTTACTCGTACAATTCAAACTTAGGAAATTTTTACTTCAGTGAATGGTTGCCATGTTACATGTGGTATCAGAGCTACTAGATTTAGCTCTGGAACCTATGAGCTCAACATTCTTTCTGTCCAATGCTATCTAATGTTTGGAAATTCTTGTGCCAAGATGGTGTGTATCAGATTAACAACTCAAAAGTCAGTACTCAGAAATGAGTGCTACCTTAAGGCCAAGAAGGAAAGAGAAGCCATTACTAGGACAATTGAGGGTACTAACTATGACAATGTCATCTAGTTGAGTGGCACTGAAACCTTTAGTCACACACTTTCTTGGATCAGTGATGTGAAGAGAAAGATGAAGATGGAGGCCAAGTACAACTACCTACCTTCCATCTCAACAAAAAAATCTGATTCATTATCACTTTCCAAGGATATTCCCTTAGAAGAAAGTGTCAGTTCTGCATTTATCTTTAGGGACCCTAGAGTTCTTCCAATGGCAGAAGTAATTGTAATTTCTTCGAGTAATGAATATGAGGGACATGTACCTTGTAACTATGTATTAGATGAAAAATCTAAAGGCTACTATCCTTTTTGGGATAGGTATGAACAAATGAGGGATGAGCAACAATTTTAATCTATAGGATATACTCCATTAAGTTATGTGTCAGAGAGTGAATCTGAGGGATACACTTTGCTCAACTATTTGAATAGTCACTCTGTGTAATCAAAAGGATATTGAAATCCTTAAGAAATGAATACAATCATGTGTTTAATGAAAGCATATGTGTTAATATTATGTGAAATTATTCATGTGCGTATGAATTCCATTTTAATGTTTTACATAAGATACTTGATAACATGATTAAATCTAACATGGATAAACATTTAGGTAAAAATACATTTTTGTAAAGATGGTGAGGACACAAACCAATCCTAGTGGAATCCAAGAAGTTGGGAAAGGATATGCAAGATTTGATGCTAGACTTGACCGAATCTTGGCAAGGTTGGAAAACCTTGAGCAAGAGAGAGTAAAAGCTAGGGTAGAGAAGGAAGTTCCACATAATGAAAATGAGGGAGAAAACTCTTCTCATGGGCATGATGAAACTCATGATCATGAGAGGGAAAAATCACCTATGCCATCTGAGGAAAGAATAAGAAGTGCATGGCTTCTAAACTTTCTAGAGATATAAAGAAGATTACCCCACCCAAGTTTGAGGGAAGCGCTAGCAGAGATGAGGTTGAGGTGTGGCTTGTCCAAATAGAAAAGTATTTCAAAATCCAAAACTACACTGAGACCAATAAAGTCGCTTGGGGACCATACCAATTAGCAGGAGAAGCCTCTAACTGGTGGATGAAAAAAAAGTTGGAGCTCAATATTAACTCATGGAAGCTAACATGGGATCAATTTGTTGAGATTTTTTGTAAGAGATGGTTGCCCCAACTCTATTATGACCAAAAACTCATGGATTTCCAGAGTTTGAGACAAGGTAATATGACGATCAATGAGTATTGGGAGAGGTTTATCTGACTTTTGCATTATGTTCCCATATATCATAAAAATGAATGCTTTCACATAAGGAAATTTATCACGGGACTTAACAATCATATTAGAGGAGAGGTGGATATGCACAGTCCAACAACAATGGATCTCTTATATGAGAAAGCAATAAAATAGGAGTAAAAGCTCAAGGCTATCTACACCCATCAAGAAAGCAGAGATCATAAGAAGGTTGTGGAAGTTCTTGATAAGCCAACTCCAAAGAAGGTGGAAGTTGTGCAAAATGTACCAAGGAAAAAGGAAAAAAGGATCCCGCAATGAAGGAAAAGAGTCTAGAAGGGAGTGAAAAAGAAATGGTCCCAGTGGTGGTAATACCAACAAAACTGGTGAAAATGCCAACAAGTCTGGAGAACCCACAAGGAAAAGAGGACCAGCTATGGGATGTTATACATGTGGAGGGGATCACTATGCTAATCAGTGTCCTAATAAAGCTTTAAGGTCACGACCATATAGTAATCCACTACCTACCCAACAATCGATGTTTCAACAAAAGATACATGTAGTTGTGGATGATCGCTAGGTAGAGTATCAAGTGACTCCAATTGAAACACTTTGTTTGGCTTACCCATTTCTATTCTTATTGATAATGGTGCAACTAAGAATTTCATTTCACATAGAGTAGCTAAGAAATTATCTAGGAAGGTTGGATACATGGAAATGTCTTGGGATGTAGAGTATGCAAACCAGACAAGAGAAAAGGTGGAACACTGTTTGTTTGAGGCTAGGATAGAACTACCTAGTTTTTCTACAAAAGTGAACCTATATTTCACACCTTTAGGATCATATAAAATTATCCTAGGCATGAATTGGTTGTGGAGACATAGGGCTAAGGTAGATTTCCATGCAAAAACTATAGAATGCCTAGATGATCTTGGCAGCCAAGTGAAGTTTCAAGGGATACTTAGAGAGGTCAAGATTTGTCAAATATTGGCAATGCAACTATTAAGAGCTAAGAAGAAATGGTGAAAACTCTTTGTCATCAAGATAGAAGAACTTAAAGAAGATCTTGATAACTTATAATCCTAGAGCTTCCAAGAGATGGAAGATGGTGAAATGGATGAAATTGGAAAGTTGGACATGGAGAAGTATCCAATATTGAGAAATTTTTTGGATGTGTTTCCAGATGAGTTACCAGGGTTGCCACATAAGGATATTTGACTTCTCTATAGATATAATTCCAAGGTTTGAACCTATTTCTAAGGTGCCCTATAGGATGACTACCATCGGGCTAATGAAGCTTAAGGCATAGTTGGATGAACTATTGTCTAAAGGGTTGATAATACCAAGTGTTTTTCCTTGGGGAGCACCAGTCATCTTTGTGAAAAAAAAGATGCTACTTTACGTTTGTGCATCAATTATCATATGCTTAAAAAAGCTATAGTGAAGAATAAGTATTTGTTTCCACACATAGATGATATTTTCAATCAAATGAGAGGAGCCGGTGCATTCTCTAAAATAGATCTGAGATCTGGATATCACCAATTGAGGATTAAGGATGAAGACATCTTTAAAACTGTGTTCAGAACCAGATATGGACACTATGCATTCACAGTTTTACCCTTTGGTTTAAAGAATGCACCTGCAAGATTTATAAACTTGATGAATAGTGTATTTAGGGACTACCTAGATAAGTTTGTATTGGTTTTTCTAGATGGCATTCCAATTTATTCTAGGAATGTGGAGGAACATTGCAAGCATTTAGAAGTATTCCTAGAATGACTTAGAGAACATAAGTTTTATGGAAAACTCTCTAAGGATACCTTCTTCCAAAAAAGAGTAAATTGTCTTGGACATGTGATCTCAACAGATGGAATTTCAGTAGATTTGACTAAGATCAAGGTGATACTTGAGTGGGAAGTACCCAGGAATGTGTCGGAGGTAAGAAGTTTCATGGGTTTAGCAGGGTATTATAGAAAGTTTGCTGCAAACTTTTCCAAGATCGCTCTTCCAATTACTTCTTGACAAAAGAAAGGGAAGAAATTTGAATGGACTAAGAAGTGTCAAGAAGCTTTTGACCTACTCAAAGAGAAATTGACCACCACACCAATCTTGAAAGTACCATACCTTGAGGGTAACTTTATTGTTATCATGGATGCATTAGGGGAGGGTTTAGGTGGTGTGTTAATGCAAGATGGGCAAGTAATTGCTTATGAATCTAGAAAGCTGAAACCTTACAAGATGAATTATGCATCACATAATTTGGAATTAGCAGTTGTGGTTCATGCTTTGCAAATGTGGAAACCCTTTGAGATGAAAACTAATCATAATGGGTTAAAGTACCTTTCACTCAACCTAATATAAATGCTAGACAAAGAAGATGGTTGGAGTTAATAGCTGATTATGACTTCAATATTAGTTATATAAAAGGGAAGGAGAATCAGGTTGTCGATGCCTTGAGTCAAAGATGTCATATTACTTCAATAGTAATGATTCAAACTAACTTTAAAGGGAAAGTGTTGCAAAAATGAAAAGATGATGAGTACTACTTACAACTCAATCAAACACTCACTAGCAATCTGCAAGATTCTAGGTATGAAGGTTTTCATTTTGAACCCTATAGATTACTTAGATATAAGGGTAGAATGTATTGAAGTAGAAGAGTTAATAAATATGGTATGGAAGGAAGTACATGAAGCACTATATGTAGACACCTTGGAGTGACAAAGATGATGGCAGATGTGAAGCTATTATATTTTTGGAAAGGGATGAAAGGAGATGCTGCTAGATTTGTGGCTAGGTGTCTTGAATGTCAAAGGGTGAAAGCGAAGCATTATCATCCTGCAAGATTGTTATACCCCCATGATATACCAGAGAGGAAGTTGCAAGTCATAAGTATGGAATTTTTGCAAGGATTTCCTATGTCGATAAATAAGCACAATTCTATTCTTATGGTTGTAGATAAGCTTACCAAAGTATCACATTTCATACTCGAGAATCTAACTAATGGAACACATGTCATAGTAAGAAAATTTGTGCAAGAAGTGTTTAGGTTACATGGGATTCCTAAAATGATAATCTCAGATAGAGATGCATGAGTCACTTCTAGGTTTTTGCAAACCTTTTTTTTTGCATTAGGGACTCAATTGAATATTAGCTAAGCATATCATCTAGAAATGGATGGGCAAACAGAAAGAGTGAATCAAATATTGGAAGACCTACTTAAGATGTATTGCATGGATCAAAAATACAAGTGGGAAGACTACTTACCCTTAGTGGAATTTTCTTACAACTCATACCATTCTGCAATAAAAATGTCTCCTTTCAAAGCATTATATGGTCAAAAGTGTTGAACCCCTATAAGTTGGGATAGAATTGAAGACATAGTAAGTCTTGGGCTAGAAATGTTGGCAGAAATGGAACAACAAGTTAGATTGTTGCTAAAGGTTGTTGCTACGGCAATAGAAAAGCTAAAAGGATGCCAATAGAGGCCCCAAAACTTTTCATGGGTGACAAAGTGTTGTTAAGATGAAACCTCACAAGAGCTCCATTAAATTTGGAAAGTCTTCTGTGTTCCCCGGTATGTAGGACCTTTTGAGATTCTAGAAGTGAATCCATAGCTTATCGAATTGTGTTGCCACTAGCTCTTTCCAAAATGCATAATGTATTCCATGTGTCCTACCTCAAGAAGTATATACCAAGTGATAATCATATGATTGATTGGACTACTTTCTAAGTACAAAACCTCAGAGTGGTAACTCTCGAGTCCGTCAAGGTGCTCAAAAAAGGTAATCTTTGCTTGCATAATAGGGAGGGTTTGTAGTGCAAAGTCCAATGGGACTAGTATGCGGCAGACTCAACCACTTGGGAGGACTCTACTAAAATTCAACAAAAGTTTCCTCATGTGTTAGATGCTTTTGAGAATGCTTAAAAAAAATATGTTGTTTGTTTGATGTGTTTTATGTTGCTACACAAAATCATCAGGGACGATGATTCACAAGGGGGTAGTATATTACACCCCAATTGTGTAATTACTATCTACTATTACTATGTTGGGTAAATATGAATGTAAAGTGAATTCTGGAGATGAATAAATTGTTCTTACACATTGTTATTGATGCAATATATGTGAAAGTTATCTCATTTAATGTTATGCAAATAGAAGAAATGGATGGTTATTGAATTGTTATTCTAACTTTGGAGATGTATTATATGTAATGTATATTTTGTTGAATAGTTGACTACCTTGAGCACATGTTAGTGGATGTAGGTATATGCACAATTCCTCCAGGCTTAGAGGAAGTATCACTCAAGAGAATATCTTGGTTGGGTAACCAATAACGTAAATTATATGAGCTTACACACACCACAATAGAATAATTGAGTCAAGTTATTATGTGGTAAGTTGGTAAGTCATCCTTAGTTGATATGTTTGCATTAGTAAGAGTCTTGTTACTATTGAGTGCATTATTGGGTGATGATTATCTACTTTAGCTTATGAGTTCCTTCTTATATTACTGTGGTTGCATTGATGAGTAGAATGTATGTGGAGTATGTATATGTACACACATGCACATCAATGATGGACTATATGCATGAAGGAACACACACAAGTGTACATATGCAGACATACTTATGTACACTTATGGACGAGTTGCTTATACGTATGGAACTATCAATTGGATCTAACAACATGTATATGCGTATGTATAGATATATCACACGTAGGTGCTTATCAATGCAATAGTATTTGTGTATGTAATTGAAGGTGTATATATAAAATATATATACATATATCCATATTTATATATGTATCAATACACACACATGGTTGGCAAATAGATATGCTCATATGAATGTATCGATACATGTATACATACGTATACATGTACATAGAAGAATATATATGTATGTGTGTGTGTGTGTGTGTGTGTACACAGTCGATATTATTATTACTACTACTACTACTACTACTTCTATGTGAATGACATCTTGATCGTAAATCAAATGTATACATACATAGTTAGCATAAGATATATGTAAATATAGATTAACATATATATATATATATATACACACACACACACACGTTGATATAAATATATATATGTATATGGGAATATATATATATTAATATATATTTAAATATTATCAATTGCTTGGGAGTCGATTAAATTGGAAAGTTTTGAGGCTGATTTATTAGCTGAATCAAAGCCACATATATTATACATATGACTATACTTTTGAAGGTTGATTATCACTCTTGCTGCCCACGTATTTGGAACGAGTATTTTGCAAAATAATTCAAAGCCATGAAATCTATATGTGAAGGAGACTTAGTCGACGCCTTATGTGGAAACATTGTGGACTTAGTAAATTCTTAAACGCCATGTCATTGAGTGAAATAACAACAACAAATAGAAGCATGCAAGATTATATACAACAGGTCAATGAATTGGTCAAATTGATAAATGAGATGAGTTGACTCATGCAAAGACCAAGTCGACAAGTGAAAACCGCACCAACTCTATAGGAGGTTAATTCTTTATTTGGCACCACCTTATGAATCCTACTTGTTGTAGATGTTCATTGTGAAGGAAATTCAAATTACACCTTTTTCATCATGTGTTGATTTGAAATGGTCTTATATTGCTGTCATCAAAAGAAGTTGACTTGTAGCACTTTTTTGCTAAGTATGTTCTTCTTTGTGCGCCACATTTTAGCTAAGTTGAGTGAGTAGCCATGCATGTTGATTGTTGTAAAAAATAGTGCCTAATCTATAGGATGATAAGCCTCTTTTCTGTTGTATAAATAGTAGAGCAAACTCACTTATTTGGGACACATCCCATAAGCATTGTGCTCAGTATTTTATACATTCTTCTCTACAATTCTTATCCGCAATATTCTATTCTATCTGAGAGATAGAGTTGTGGTATTGTGAGAGTATTAGTATATTGAGTGAAGTACATTATCAACTTGAGAGAAGGGGAATTATTGTGGCATAGCTAAAGGAGTCAAGCATGAGCTAGTTGTTGTTGTGGGAAAACTAATTTTCAGTCATTTGGTTGGATAAAGCGAAATAGGTATGAGGATATTTCTTTATTGTTTAAGCTTTTGAAAGATTATTTTCCATGATTGATTTGAATTGTTTATTATGAGTACTTGCATTTAGGGAAAATAGTATTGCTTGAAAAGGAATTAGAAGTTATTATACTTTTTTATGATGTGCTTGTATGTACCATAGAGGTTTGTGGTTTATCATATACATACCAGATATGATTAAAACATGAGTAGCATGTAAGTGTTTCTCATAGCTAGGTTATTGATTTAACTAGGATAGCTAGTGACTACTCCTAGGATTGTTTATCCATTATGAGAGGGAGCTTGTACATTTACTTTGTTAAGTAGACTTATTCTAAGTTTGTAGAAATGGTGATAGGCTATCTCTGGGGTTATAGATTATCCATTGAAGGAAATACCTTTGCATAGTTTATGATGGCCTTAATTCAAATCAACCTTGAGTAGTGTATGTGATAAAATGACCTTCACTCAAAGTACTAAGTGAGAAAACTTTGGTCAAAGTAGTGTGATTTCCTTTGGCTCCATTGTCAGTTCACTATGATCTAGTATTACATGCTAGTCCTAGATTATGGGTTTACAAGTTCTAGTTATGTAGGACACAACACTAAGCTCAATTGGTTGTCATTATCTAGTTACTCTACCAATCTCTTTGTCGAAGGGAAGGGCCATCTATCGAATGATAGATATGCGGGGGACCGCACATGAGTCTATGGTTGGTGAAAAAGTGCTTGAGTGATGCTTCTCCACAACAAGAAAAAGAATACCAAGATTTGAAAGGGAGGATCCTGAACTACCTATAACTATTTGTTCAAAGCTTGGATCGAAAGCTATGTATGTAATCAGATACATTCATTATTGTAACTCTGAAATTGGAATTTGAAAGAATCCTTATTGCATATTATTATTATGGTATCTCTTTGTTTATTTATTCTCAATAAAGAAATAAAGTTTTTATCATGAATGTATTGTTATAGTTTATTTACTCACGCTGAAAAACTTCTAGGAAATTTTACTCTGAAGGTCCTGCATGTGTTAGTTGATAGGCTACATATAGGTGAGATTTGAGCCTGAAACAAGTCTCGCTTGCAAACTAATTTCCGAGGGATCAAACGTTTATTATCAATCAACGTTAAACGATATGCCTTCGCCAGGATTCACACCTTTCGGTGGACCTCCTGAGTCATTTCATTCTTATGTTTTTCTTTCATTTTCCTCTTTCCCTTGTTGTTTCTCTTCTTTTTTTGTTGTCTTTTGGAGTTCAGGTGTCAGGCTTCCAAGAAAGGGTATACCTTCCTTGTCAAGGCCGAACTTTTCCTCTCATCGTGCATTTGTTTGCTTCGATGATGTTTGTGATTTCATCATTGGGTTTGTGTCTTCCCGAGTGTGCTCAACCGGTGATGTATGGTGATGATACCTTGTTTGGCATGCACGCCACATCACATCTTATTGCATGATCTCCCAGTTGTTTTGAATTTAATGTCATATCATTTTCATTTAATGAACACCACTGGACTTAACACTATGCCACTCAAAGTAAATGCCATTCCCCTACATTTAATGCTCCATCAATATGGCAACATATGGGTTTTAAGTTAGGATTTTTATCATTTCACAAGTAGCTATTCATTAAAATTGTGTTCAACCAAGCTCTACAGCTCTCTTCTGTTTAAGGATTTGTTATTACAATCACTAGTTAGTTCGTGATTTGGTTTTGAGGCACCAAGTTTCATTGTGTCGCTGTGTGTTCCTCTTCCTGGGTCGTCATTTTCTTGTGTCACCTTAGCTTCGTTGGTTTTCTTCTTGTTTCCCCCCACTCTCTTGTGTTGTTTCAAGTTGGTTCACTTCCATGGCCTTGGTTTGCAAATTTCAATTGGTTATTTTGGATAACATGGATGTGTGATGTTACTTGGATTTTGCTGGTTTTTCTTCCTGCCTTTCATTTTCTTTGTTGTCTTGTTTTTGTTTTTTTTCCTTTATCCTCGGGCCTAGTTTTGGTGTTCTCTTGTTTGTGATTCTTGTTGTGGTTTTTTGTTTGGTCATTTCATTTTTTCTCCTATCATTTTTGGCCCTTTTCACCTCACCAGATCAAGTGTCTCTTTGGCACACCGACCAATGATGTTTATGATTTCATCATCAGGCATCGGACCTCGAGGTCCCCTAAGGTTTCTTCTATGTTCTTCAATGGATAGGTTAGGAATTAATAACTTTCGGGTGTCGGGCATTGTAGTCTTTCTTTGCTTCATACCTTAAAACTTTTTGCATAAGTAAATGGGAAAATCTGATCCTTGACCACGATCTCACTTTCAAAAGAAATGGTTAAAATTTTTGGACCTTGGACATCAGGCATACTTCTTACCGAGATCCTTATAGAGGTGGAAGTAGTAAGAAGTATACTTGATCCCCAAAGTCCAACAAAACACCATACATTTGTTTTAAGTATAATATTCAGAAGGTATACTTGATAATTCCTGAAATCCAACAAAACACCATATTATACTTTTGATCCTTGAAATCCAACAAAAAACCATATGTTAATACACGACATTGGTATTTGCATGAGATATGCCTCCAAAAGATCCAGAGGAAATGAAGTATCAATACAAGGGTTACCATCCACCTTCCAAAATATTTTCTCCTTATAATGAAATTGGTGACACGAACTTGGGACATGTCAACATGGATGAATTCAAAAGAAGGATTAGTGATACTAGTACTAGGGCCTCAATGGAAGGGCTCTAACTTATTTTGGATTGGTGGAGGCTACTAATTTCCCGGTTACAGTGCAATCTCTAGAACTAGTATTGACATGTGCTCAACACTACAATCACAAAACTTAAAAAATCAAAGGGGCCAATGGAGAGATTGTGCTTGACTTGACTCCAAAGATGATAGATAAAGTTTTTAGAATCCATGTTCATCCTAAATACAAAGTAGTGGATATGCAAAGGGCCATCAAGTACTTTGATGATGCTCCAGTTGATAACTTGAGCTACATAAATGATAACTTATTGGACAAATCTAGAAAGGTGGCATCCAAGTTGGAAAGAATAGAACACTAAAGTGAGTATAAAGAATATTTCAAGGACTTGATTGTGTTATTAAGCTAGGTGTTTGGACAACCTAATGGAAAGTATTTTTATCCTTGGATGTTGAGATTCATCAAGATTATTAGTTCTTCTCACAAGAAGAAAATTGAATGGGCATGCTTTATCAATGACAACATCCATGACCAAATGTGCAATGTCCTTTCATCCACCAGGTTCTTCATGACATCATACCTTGTGTATATATTGGTTTCATAGGCCTCATTCCTAAGAATCACCAAGGTGGGATCTTATGAGCTAGGTGAAGTCACCATCTATCAACATTACCCCTAGTTGGACTTGGATGCAAGTTTTCACCATTTTGGCATTGTGAATGAAATTTATTTACATGATAATTAGAGGCTTGTAAGGAGACTTTTCTAGGAGGATTTCCCTCGAGGCTATGAATGTATTTGGAGATATTGGGTACTGGTTCATCCAGTACAAGAAATTTAATTACATCATAGTGCTAGGCTTCCACAAGATGCCATATAAAATTCCAAGGTATCCTTTAGAAAAGCTGCTTCTGTTGGAGGTTTTTAGGTAAATCATTGAAGTACAACAACTCATTGTAGGGAAACACAAGCATGGATATAGTTTCCTAATTCAAATAGGAGAATATTCTTGTGCTAATATGCAGAATTCCAAGAATGCAAAAATTGAAATGTCCAGATATAACTTTGATTTGTACCAAGATGCTTGGGGAAGATTTGACCCCATTGGGAATATCATCAAGGTGATGGGAGCATATTTCATCCATGAGTCCAAATTGGAGGATCATGTTGACCCCTTTGACATTGATTTTGGCATTGATGTCAAGGGTTATCTTGACATATACTCAACCATTCTATGTTGAATGAAAGCTATGGTTAGCTTTGGGATACATATTTAGCATACGAGGACAACATATTTGGTATACATACAGTTGATGTTTTGACATCTTACATTCTTGGATTATATATATTTATCATTGATCAATTTATTGATCAATGATTTATATTGGTCTTGGCCCATTGGCATTGGTTTTATTCAACACATTGATTTATATCATTACATAGATACAAGGCATAATTGTGGCGCTTATTATACAAGTCATGATATATATCATTTGATGATTATTTTATTATTTATAAGGTGGACATTTAAATGATAATCAGACCAACAAAGCATTATGGTGTTTAATTAGGTGGACCGACATATTCATTTGGGTATTATGAGGCTTATTATAGTTATGAAAATATCGACACACATTATTTGGCATTAAACACCAACACAATCAGTTGTGCCCTAAATGTCATCATTTCTGCAAAAATAAGGCATCATTTGTTCACAACTGACTTAGAGCTTGGAAGAATTTTGGATAAGCTTGGTGGAATTAGTGGTTTGGCGGCTAACAATTTAGAAAATGGTTTCAAGGTTTCAAAGGCAAGTTAAAGTTTTCAATGTTGCTCATTTTGGTAACTCAAATCCTAACTCTTTGTGGTATTTGGTTAATCTGGAAATGATATTGGTCATGGTCACATTGTTTTCAAAATTTGTTTGTGCTTGAGTTCCCTCTATTATATTCGTGATTTTCTATCTTATGCAGAAAGGTTTATTATGTTGACTTAGGGTATCATTTTTTTTCAATGTCTTTTATTGTGTCGACCTTGGTCTATTTGTAGCAAGGGTATGTCTATTCTTTATCTCACGGGTTTATTATCTTAAGTCTTCAAAGACACTACGCTAGGGCATGCCATGAGCATACAGTGTGTTATCTTTTATTATTCTGAGGACACAAGATGTTACAAACATTTTTGCAATTTGCATAATGTAATTCAAAAGGGTTTATTGTTTTGTTTTGCAAGTTACCCATTGCTAGGGTATGGGATCTAAACCATTTAGCGGATTGATTAAAAGTATTTACATAGGCCATGTTTTTGTGTTTGGTATGTTAACATTGAACTCAAGTTTTCATTGTGAGTTAGTTTGTATGATGTGTCGACTATATGAGGTGGTTGTGTGTTTTTTTTGTGTCATCCATTTATGAGAAAAAGGAAGATTAAAAGGAAGTTTAAAAGATGTTAAAAGATACCACGATGACTCGACAGGGGTAGGCAGTTATAAAATCAGTTTCAGAGGTTTCTTTGATGATTGTAATGTATGACGGATGACAATATCATGAACACCATTGCATGTTTATTTAAAAAAATATTTATCATTGTTTGGTTTTGGTGCTTTCATAGAGTTATTATGATGAATGTATAAACAAAATTCTGTAAAGAATTTTTGCTTGCAATATGCAAAATAGTGGATTGTATAAACTGATATTTTTTATATTTTAAAGATTCAAAGCCAATGAATATTTAGGATATAGAATGTGTTAGTTTGAGAAGTAGAAATGTTATGTAGTGAAACAGAGCAACCCTCTGTAATGTATTTTCCTTCCTGATTGAAAATTGTGTTGTAAGGTCATGTTAGTGAGACATAGATTGACCTTTGCCAGTGAGGCATCTTGTAACCAATGAGGTTTTGTGGCCAATGAGGTCTTGCTAGTGAGGCATTATGTAGCCAGTGAGGCATTTTACCGAGTGGTTTTTCATACCTATGAGGGTTTTCCACTCATGAAAAATATTGTGTCATGAATTTTTGTGGATGCCTTTTTGATCTTGTTGTCTTTTATTTTATATTACAAAACTCACATTTATATGTTGTTAAGAATCTACAAATCAGTTACTGCATTTGATTATAATTTTGAAACATAACTTATATTGTTTTCAAAGAGTTTAAATGATCTTGAAATATCAGAAAATTAAATGTGGTTGATAAGACACTGATTCACCCCCCCTCTCAATGTATTTCATTCTCCAACAAGTGGAATCAAAGCATACGTTCCCTATAGAGGTCTAATAGGCTTGGGTAGGTCCTGATAGTGGAGTACCATGGGAAAGTGTAGAAGAAATAGAGGAAGGAAGAGTACTGATCAAAAAGTTGTACAACAAGCCCCAGTCTAGACAAGTAATGATTTGTTGCATACGTCACCCTTGAAATCTGACATGAAGTGTGATAAATAGAATGGTCTTGCAGTTGAGAGTCTTGATAAAAAGGAAGACTTCATTGTGAGTGTAAGTGGAAAAGAATTTGATGAAAGAGAAGGTGATTTTGTTGTTGAGATTGATGATGAAGAAGGAGACTTCTTTGTGGGTGAATATGACTATGAATAAGAGTATGATGAACGGGAGTGTGAGGTTGATATAGAAGGAGAATTCTTATGTGCTCTAGATGTGATCAAGCAACTTAGAAAAGAGAATCAAAAATTTGAAGACCAACTTCAATAAGAAAAAGATTCCAAAGACAAGGTATGTTCATATTTTGCAAAATTTTCTTTAGAACTTGAAGAGGCAAGAAATCTAATTATGGACTTAAAGAGTCAAGTTGATGAATCTAATAAACTAATTATTTTTCTAAAAACTAAAGTTGAAGAAGCAAAAAGGGTAGTTGATTTTACAAAATATGATCTTGAAATCAAAACTAATGAATGCCTAAAACTAGAAATTGAAATGGATACCTTGAAACAACAGTTAGAAAAGATCAATCATGATTTGAATAGATGTCTTCAAAGAGAACAAAATATTGAGTTATTTGAGAAAATGGTTATATGTCAAAAGGAAATATCTAACAGATCTAGCCTAGGATATGAAGAAGGAAAGGCTTCTAAAATCAGAAATGCACCGAGGAATAAGATAGATTTGGGTCATCATGCTATTGTACCTGAAAATAAGACAAAAAATAAATGTGTTGATGAAGATAGAAGGACAAGTTGATTCTCAAGATATCCACTTTTTAGGCAATACCATTGAATAAGGTACAAATACTCTCAGTTTCATGGTTATTGCTATTCTTGTCATGTTTATGGTCATAGAGCTAGAGATTGGAGAACTCACTGAAGAAATCGTCTTGGATGGAATAAGGAAAAGAGTTTTGATAGTTTGTTAAATCAAAACTATAACAATGTTTGTTATAACTGTAATAAAGTTGGTCATATAGCAAGTTATGGAAGTACTCTTGGTCGAATATCAAGAAATTACCATCCCTTTGGTCTAGATAGAAATATCATATGCTATAGGCCACACAACACATGATTGCAGAAGAAATCCTGTGAAGCCACCTGACCACATTAAGAAGGAAAATATGTTAAGCAAGAAAAAGAAGGAGCCTATGCAAACCTGGAAGAGAAAAAAAATTTAGGACAAGAAGGATCCTAAAATTGTGCATGTTGCACAAGCCACATCACCAGTTTCTTGAGAAGTAACATGAATTCAAGGGGAGTTATCAATGTTTTATCTCTTACCCCCAAGAAATCCTAGGAGGTTTGGCAGGTTGCATGGTCAGATAGGGAGTCTAGTTGGTTTGGTATCTATACTTCAAGTTGTGAACATGCTTCATTTAGGATCATCTGTTTCAATAGATGTTGGACAACATTCACAGTGTTAAAAATAGTGTTGATGGTTTATGTTTATGATCTTTCATACACAGTGAAGTGACTCTATGTTCTAGTTTGATGTTTCTTCTTGAGATAGTGAATGAGTTTATTGCCCTTATTTCAGTTGATTGGTCTTATGATGATAAAACTTTCAGCCCTTTGTGGTATTTCCAAAGTCTTATGATCTTCTCATGTTGCTTAGTTGCAAGAGATTGATATAATGGCATTATTGACACATTGATAGTATTATAATATGCTTCTTCTGCTCTTTGTTTTGTTCAAATAGTGAGATGTCATATGGTATTGCATTGAGGTTGTTTGTTTTTGGAACAATGTGTTAATGACTATTGTACCTCAGAGAAATAGATAGCACAAAATTGGTGGTGGTCTATTAAATTATTTTGCACAATGGATAAGTACATTGGTATCTTAGTGACATTGGCATTTTTCTCTGTAACAGTTTGTGTTTGCATGAAGATGAATACCTAACAAAGATAATGGAGGTAGTGAATTTGTGTGATACCAATAATGGATGTAGTGGAATCAATGTGTTTCAATCTATGTTTTCCTTTCAATCTACTCTTTTGACAGTGCTCTTTAAGGATAGTGTTGCTTAACATATTGATGTCTTGTAGGACAATAATTTTGTTTTTTTATAAATGCAGTGGAAATGAACTTCAATTATGACATATAGGATGGAGTAGTCTCTTGACAAAGAAATAGGTGCAATGTTGAATGAAGTATATCAAGGTTTGATTATATCTTGAAAATTGTTGTTTTGATCTTCTTCAAGAAATTGTATCACGATAGTGATATTAGTTACTATGAGAGGATTGATAGAAAATTTTACATTATGAAGGTTCAAAGGATTGCCAGATCATTCTTGGAACATGAGTTTCCTCATATTGATTAGGTTAAGTTATTTTGCATCAAAGAGAATGCCAAGTTTATAGAGCTCTTCATCAGACTAGTTCATACCTTCCATGTTCTTGTTTCATGTTATGTCATATTTCAGATGATGCTACTATAATAATAGTGTTTTGTTTTACAAAGTGTTTCAATTGTAATGCAATTGCAGTCTGAATATGGTATTTGCAGTTTGTTTTCTCTGACAGACCGTGATGTAGTATTTTTGAAAGCCTTGATACATAGAAGAGCAGTGTATTTTGAAAGGAGAATGATTACAGAGATCATGGTTATCAAAGAGATTTATTCATATTTCAATGTGCAAATCTAGTATGTATTAAGCTTTTTGTTACAAACTGGTAGTTTACAAGCGAGTTTCAGTTAGGGGGAGTTCATGATGATAGTTCCTCAAGTAGTATTCCAATGTGTGATTCTCAATCCCAATGAAGGTTTGATGATAATTATATCTTGAAGATGTTGTCAATGCTTTGGTTCTTGTCTAGTGACCATCATTCTTGTTCCTAGTGTAGTGCTACATGCTAGAGATAGCGACAAGTTCAAGTAGAGCATGATGTCAATCATTGTTGCATTAAGACAGTAAGATATAATCTTCTACAGTTAAATCTTTGTAAGAAATGAAGAGAAGTTTATATCATGTATAATACATGGTAGTGAATGAAAGAAAAATATCATTGATGCATGATAATAGCTTTGTGGACAATGAACTGTACTTCTTTATATTTTCTTACCAGTGAATGCATGATGATGTGACTTTATCATTTAAGAGATTTAATGAAAGTGTTTACAAAGTTAGATGCAAATGATTCTAATTCTCATGATTCTCCTATTCATCTTCTCAACCTGTAAAGGTATGAGGTCAAGAGTACAGTGGTCTTGACAAGGATGCATTATTAAGCTCATTTATGACTTCATTTGAGTTGGTTGAATGCAACTTTATTTTTTATTCCTTCATCATTGTTGTTCTAAGGGAAAGCAAATGATCTTTATGATCACGGTTTTAGAGGAGTTACAATGCATATTACACATCCCTGGGCTCTAGTACATGCAGATTTTTAGTGGTGTTGTCTATGTCCAGTTTTCATTATGTGGAAGTCCTATATTTCATTATGCAGTGGTTTATTTTCATATTTCAATATTTAGATCTGAAAATGTTTTGTGTCACTGTGACAACAATTTGAAGTTATTGGGAAGGTATTTGTTGGTTTACCACCCCTTTGACATTTGGCATTGTTTTCAAAAGGGGGAGAATAGTTGAGACACATAGATACAAGTTCAGATTTTTATTTTCATTATATTGGTACAGGTTCAAATTTACATTGCAAATCCATTTTTGCTCCACACTGTATATTGGGTTATTGCTAAGTTCATTTGGTAATCATATGATGATGAAATGACAATGCATTGGTGATCATACAGGTTGCATTCTGTGGTAGGTTTGAAATCAATGCCAAATGGGGAGTTTGTTGACCCCTTTGACATTGACTTTGACATTGATGTCAAGGGTTATCTTGGCATATACTCAACCATTCTATGTTGAATGAAAGCTATGGTTAGCTTTGGCATACATATTCAACATATGGGGACAACATATTTGGTATACATACAGTAGATGTTTTGACATCTTACATTCTTGGATTATATATATTTATCATTAATCAATTTATTGATCAATGATTTATATTGGTCTTGGCACATTAGCATTAGTTTTATTCAACACATTGATTTGTATCATTACATAGATACAAGGCATAATTGTGGCACTTATTATACAAGTCATGATATATATCATTTGATGATTATTTTATTATTTACAAGGCGGAAATTTAAATGATAATCAGACCAACAAAGCGCATATGGTGTTTTTAATTAGGTGGACCTATTATATTTATTTCTGTATTATGAGGCTTATTATAGTTATGAAAATATCGGACACACATTATTCGGCATTAAACATCGACACAAATCGCTTTGTGCCCCAAATGTCATCATTTTGTAAAAACAAGGCAATCATTTTGTTCAAGATCCACTTAGAGCTTGAAGCTATTTGAGAAGTTATGGAATTGGTGGTTTGGCGGCCAATAGTTCAAAAAATGGTTTCAAGGTTTCAAAGGCAGTTAAAGTTTTTAATGTTGCTCATTTTGGTAACTCAAATCCTTACTCTTTGTGGTATTTAGTTAATCTAGAAATGGTATTGGTCATGGTCACGTTGTTTTTCAAAATTTGTTTGTGCTTGGATTCCCTCTGTTATATTCATGATTTTCTATCTTATGCACAAAGGTTTATTATGTCAACTTAGGGTATCATTTTTGTTCAATGTATTTTATTGTGTTGACCTTGGTCTATTTGTAGCAAGGGTATGTCTATTATTTATCTCATGGGTTTATTATCTTGAGTCTTCAAAGACCCTATTGCTAGGGCGCGCCATGAGCATATAGTGTGTTATCTTATGTCATTTCCGAGGACACGTGATGTTACAATTTTTTTTGCAATTTGCATAATGTAATTCAAAAGGGTTTATTGTTTTGGTTTGCAAGTTACCCACTGCTAGGGCATGAGGTCTAAACCATTTAGTAGATTGATTAAATGTCTTTACACAAGCCATGTTTTTGTGTTTGGTGTGTCGACATTGAACTCAAGTTTTCATTGTGAGTTATTTTGTATGATGTGTCGACTATATGAGGCGGTTGTGTGTTTTTGTTGTGTCATCCATTTATGAGCAAAAGGCAGATTAAGAGGCAGTTTAAAAGATGTTAAAAGATACCAGAATGACTCGACATGAGTAGGCAGTTATGAGATCAATTTCAGAGGTTTCTTTGATGATTGTAATGTATGACAGATGACAATATCATGAACACCATTGAATGTTTAATTAAAAAATGATTTATCATTTTTTGTTTTTAGTGCTTTCACAGAGTTATTATGATGAATGTATAAACAAAATTTTGTAAATATTTTTTGCATGCAATGTGCAAAATAGTGGATTGTATAAACTGATATATTTTATATTTTAAAGATCCCAAGCCAATGAATCTTTAGGATATAGAATGTGTTAGTTTGAGAAGTAGAAATGTTATGCAGTGAAACAAAGCAACCCTTTGTAATGTATTTTCCTTCATGATTGAAAATTGTGTTTTAAGGTCATGTCAATGAGACATAGATTGACCTTTTCCAGTGAGGCATCTTGTAACTAGTGAGGCCTTGCCAGTGAGGCATTTTGTAGCTAGTGAGGCTTTTATAGTGAGTCATTTTGGTAAGCCAGTGAGGCATTTTTACCGAGTGATTTTTCATCCCTATGAGGATTTTCCACTCATGAAAAATATTGTGTCATGAATTTTTGTGGATGCCTTTTTGATCTTGTTGTCTTTTATTTTATATTACAACACTCACATTTATATGTTGCTAAGAATATGTAAATTACTTATTGCATTTGATTATACTTTTGAAATAGAATTTATATTGTTTTCAAATAGTTTAAATGATCTTGAAATATCAGAAAATTAAATGTGGTTGTTAAGACATTGATTCACCCCACCTCTCAGTGTCTTTCGTACTCCAACAAATCATTGGCCAAATTGTGAGGAAGAGTTTGAAGTGAGTTTGAAATATTGTTATTGGTTGACAATATTTGATGAGAAATTTCTTAAAGGATAGGATCCCTAAAGAACAAGTAGATGATGGAAAGATTTTGGATCTAGCCTATGCTGCCTAGAGGAACTATGATGTTCCTATTTTCAATGTAGATTGTTTGGTCAAGAAAAATGATAACATAAAGGATAGGTATCAATAGGTGGTGGCATGCTTTCAATGCTAGTTAACTACACCTTTATCCATGGCCAAACCTCCAGAGAAGCCAAAAGTAGTTGAGAAAAAGGAAGGGAAAACTTCAAACAAGGTAACTATGACGAAAGCGCATAATAAACCTTCCTCCAACACCCCTGTAGCCAAGAAGAAAGACAAGGGAAATCCGCTAGAGAAGAAAGAAAGAGAAAGAAAGAAAAGGGGCATATTAATATTGCTTATGAGGAAGAGGATGAACTAGAAGGAGAAAATCTTTACAAAAGAAGGAGAAAAAGGGTAGCAACTAGAGAAAGAGTAGCCAAATAAGAAACTAAAGAGGCTTACTCCTCTACCCCTCTTCATGAGACTCCATTGCCTATTACACCTCCATCACTAGAGAAAAGAATACTTGTGCCACCATCTCAGCCTCCATTTCCAATTCCTCCCCTTCCTACAAGTGGATTACCCATTGGAGAAGGAATCCCTACTGGAACCATTGTTGAGGAAGAAGAGGTTGAAAAGGAGTCTCTCAAAGAAGAGGAAGTGCTTAAGGATGTTGATGATGTTTTTAGGAATGTACAACTTGATATTAATGTAGAGGAAGTGTTACGTGAGGAAGTGAATAAAGAAATACCTCACACAGATGAACACATTGCTCAAGAGGAGGTATTAATACAAGAAGAGGTTGAAAAGGAAGCCAACCAAGAAGAGAAAGATTCCAAAGAGAGATCTTAAAGTGAGGAAGTGCACTAAGAAAGGGCTCAAGAAGAAGAAAATAAAACTCAAGAAGAGTCAAAAGTCAACATTGGTGCTTATCAAGATGCAAGAACGGTTTCTACTCCTCCCAAGGAAACCTCTGTTGTAATACCAATCTAGTTAAACTAGACTATCAAGAAAAGACAAAGGATGTATATAGAAACTCCCAAGCCAAGCTTAACAGTACTATCAGAGACCTTCTAGTCTCCTGGAAGAAGAAAGAAGAAGGCTCAAAGGATTTCTACCATCTCAATGGATGAGAAAGGAAACAAAATAGATGAGATAGTAGTCCCTCTAGTAGACAAGCTAGAATCTGAGATGACACCTTTTGATTACCAAATTCGTCAAGTGGATTTGGGGGTGTAAACTAGGGAGGGTTTGCAGATGTCAATATTTGCTATTTTGAGAAGGATGCAAAAGGATGAGAATACAAAAGATGAGCTTAAAGCTCAAGTTAAAAAGTTAACTGCTTGCATCAATAATCTCATTGGGCCTATAGGTGATAGAGACCCTAAGTCTATGCTTCAAGCTGCTTTGAAAGGGGAAATTAGGCCCTCTAATGCTGATAGATGGATCCCAGTTGTGCAACAATGGAAGGAAAACTTCTTGGAGTTGACAAAAATCATTTTAAAATGACTTGTCAAATCGTACCACACTATTAATGATGAGAATAGTGATGTTCAGTAGCTCATTTTAAGTATTGATGAAGATTTGTTAATATGAGGAATACATTCCAATCCTCCACCAAATTAATGAAACTAAAGAGGAAGAATTTCTCAAGGCCACAATAATTGAGGAAGGAGAGAAAATGTTGATTCCTATTTGGGTAAGAGCAGTTGAATTCAGGGTGTAGATCTTGAATGGATGTAAAGATAAGTTGAACAATGACAAAATTTGAGTTGAGAAGGAAATGAGTGACATCCGAAAAGCCATAGAAGATCTAGGATGCATGTTTTGGGAAATCCCTTCACTGGTAAGAGAATCTAAGAAATGATTGAAGAGTTACAAAATTCAATGCAAGGACATGTTGCCTAGGAAGGCATAGATAACATGGTCAACAAGAAAGTAAAATTCCAATCTCTTTAGGAGGAGTTAGAAGCTTTTTCCGAAAAACAACAACAAATTGAGAGGGCCACTTTTGATCAGAAAATTAAAATACAATTTCATAAGGGACCATCCATAGAAAGAATGAATGAGATAGTACCAACATGGTCCAATAAATTCTCTAAATAAGCTGGAGACAGGATAAGTGTCGTTGTTGTAGGTGGACCAATGTTTTGCAAACATGTTGATGATACTGAAGATGGCATGCTTTTGTAGATCTCCAAGATTTTGAGAATGTGTGTTGGATGTCTAAAGATTCTCAGTTAGCTTCAGTCTAAATTGGCTCCTGATCATAGTTTTCTTTTAAGTTCTTTAGTTGTTAAATGATAATTGAACTATACTGGGTAGCACCTAGCTTTGGGTTTATGAAATTTTCATTTATTTTATGATTTCCTTAAAATTAGCAAAAAGATTCGACTGCAATTCAATCTTATTTTATGTGTATGTTTTAATTTTAGTTCTATTTTCAGTTTAAGACTTAGGTGTTAGAGTTAATTACACTCATCTTTTATTTCAGAACCACAATCATGGGAATTTGGTTTTCTATATATGTTTAATTCTAGATCATTCAAAGGGTCTAGATTCTTATGTAATTTTTGGCAACTACAAACAAATACAATCTCAATGTGGAGTTTTTCCTACTAACTTTGTTGCAAAGTTTTGATTCATTTATCTAAGGATTATACTAGTGTTGCATGCATTTTGATCCAACACCATGGTGATGGTATGATCATTCTATTTAATTACAATTTTATTTTTTTTTATACATAAGGATTAGCTATTTTATTAATAATAAAAGCTGCCATACAATGCGTCTGCTATGTAGGAGTTCATCACCAAACTAGAAGCCATAAACTTGACTGATTCCCCTATCTACCCAATAAATTCACAGAATTCGGCCAAAATTGGCTTCGACCAAGCCAACATCGAAAAACCCAGAGGCTAAACTACTATCCAATGAGAAAAATTTCAAACAAAAAGAGGTTGAGCCTCAAAGAAGCCCATTCAATTTTGCAAATGTGTCAAAATCAACCACCCAGTCCAAACCTTCCTCCACCACCAACCCTAGTTTCCTTTTCAGGAATTCCATTGCCACAACCGAGACCATCCAGTGATGTATAAGCTCGGCCCCTTTCAAAAATAGAAGGAAAGGAAAGACTTTCACCACCTTGTCCATTTTCCAGAGTAGCTCCAAATCTGAAGGATGCGAAATCCCTTTGGAAATAAATTTCACTTCAAGAGTCTCCTCTAAACCACCCAAAAAATCCCCACGGAACAGGCACACGAGCAATTCTTTGGCCTCCATCTTAGACACTTCAACGTCCAGCGACACAGCCAAAAAATGTGAGGAAATGTATGCATTGTTCTATGTATACTCCTTTCTATCCAGACGACCTTTCCCTAACACCATTTTTATAGCAACCAAGACCAGAGGATCACTATCAAGCAGAATACACTTAAGCCGTTGGTCAATGATTTCCTTGAAGGTGGCTTGCCTCTCTATCACCAGTAGAGAAATGGAGGTGTCTGCGCCAAACAATTCCAACCCCTCCACAAACACAAAAATTATAAACTTGGAGTAGCTCGGCTTTTCCATCTTCGAAGCCACAAGAAGCCGACCTTTGTCTGCCAAGAAACTGCCAACTAAAACACCAAATAAACTCTTCAAACCACACACAAACAAGTCGTTGACTCCAAAATCCATTAATAATTCCCACGAAAAGAAGACCTAGCTCACATCACATGAGCGAAGAATTATGGCGATGCAAGGCAATCTGTCCTTGCATCTATTTAATTAAAATTGTTAAATTGATGAGATCTGAGTTTAATCTGTCGAATTAAGTAGGATTTTGTCCTAGATCTATGTGTGATTAATAGTGTTTTAGTTGAATGGAACCCAAGATTCTTGTATGATGTCTTATTAGGCTTAGCACAGTTTGGGATAGGTCCGCAATAAGAATTCTGGACCAAGTCGGCTCCAAATGCTCTACTGGTAACACAATGAAATTTTGAGAGCGATAACCTTCGGTAGGAAAATACAAATGATCTAAAATTTGGACATGTGATAGATGTCAGTGTGTAGATGCTATATCTTACTCTACAAGCTAAGAAACAAAGATACGGTAAAATCTAGAATGAACTAGTGAAACTGCTACTAAATGCAATGCAAGAAAAGAACTATTTTTGGTTGTTATACGATTGCATTACAAGGGATGCTCCTGCATCATTTTGGGTCTCGTTGTTAAAAGGGGTTGATCGCTTTTGAAATCTTGCATTTACTTATACTATTGAGAAAACTAATAATATTTATTTTTCAAGTGCTAACATGTATATTTTTCAGTTAATTTTTTTAAAGAATCTATTTATGAAAATGCTATTTGTTAAAATTATTATTTTTATTGGAGCTTAAATGTAATTTAGAAAAAAATAGTTAGTAATTTTATCAACTTAATACATAGGTAACAAGTGTCTACAATATTAATCAATGTTGGTGTAAATAGGTGTTTTACCTATATCTAGGTTCTATTTACATGTTAAGTCCACTTAAGTTCTTGGAGGGAATCTTTCTAGATAGTTTTAGTTGTCACTTGATCTTATCTTATCTTATCTTTTGGCATTTAATGCTTGTGTTTGAAGTCATTTAATATTTGTTGAGGTAGTTGTCTCATTGTACAAGATTAAGACACATGTCAAAATTTTGTATAATCTTATCTCACAACTTGCCTTTATAAGCAAGGAATCATATGTACATTATCAAATTCAATATGGAAATCTTCCATCCATAATCATGGCATGATATTTTTTCATTTCTCTCTTGTGGAAGTTATTATTGTCTTACAGGTGATCTTGGGGTGTTGAGGAGTTCACCATAAACGCCTACATGGTATCAAAGCTTCAATGTTGCATACTTATTCAAAAAGCTAAGGGACCAATCTTGGCATCAAAATTTTGTTGGGTGTGAGTAGAGGTTTCAAGGAGCTCACCATTGAATTTGGGGTGTCAAAGAAAGTCAGGTTTGCCAAGCTTTTTCATCAATTTTCATTGTATTTTCTACAAGGGTTTCAAGGAGGGTTTTAGTTGCTAAATCTTGGAGGTAGCTGATTTTTTTTAGCACTTTAGGCCAAAATAGACCCCTCCATTGCATCTAGAAGGCTAGAGAACCTAGTAAACAACTATCAATTCATCATTTTTTGACACTTTTGTTTAGGGGCATCAGGAAAAATTGGTGTACTTCAGTAAGATCATACTCTTTGGTGCACTTCTAGTTGGGTGGTTATCTTTCTTTTGGTCACATGAGTTTTATTGGTGGTAGTTTTCTAGGAATCACATCTTGTTCCTTGGCCATTTCACATTTCTCCAACATCAATTACTAATGCATTTCTTCATCACATGGCATCTACTTTCTTTCTCATGGATAATTTCTTTGATTATAAAATAGATAGCTTCACCTTTGGCCACATGGATTTTTATTTGTATGTTTTTCTTTGTTATTATTTGCTGACTATTTATTTTTGGCATGATCAATCTTGGTGGTTGTTTTCATTTATGTTGTGTGGTGATTGATCTTCTTGAATGGCACCACGAAATTAAGAGTCTCTTAACAACCACTTTTGTTTGTTATTATTTAATTTTTCTATGGAAGGTGTTAAGAAAACTAAGGCGAATAAAAATATATATCACCAAAATAGCAAATAAAAGAATAGAGATATCAAAACATAGAAAAAATAAATTATGTTGTTCATGAATTTGGCTACATCCATAGGAAAATAAAGTTTTCTTTGTCTTATTAATTGTAACAATAAATAAACATTGTACAACACAACCTTATATCTCTAATTGATACTAATATTTTATATACAAATTAAAATTCACATCATACATTTTATGGGACTTGTAAAAGGGAAAAAGAAGCATCCTAAAAACTCTTCACATCCAAAAGGAGATGAAAAAGGTTGAAGAAGTAGAGTCCAAAAACAAGGGAGGTGAAAGGTTGACGGTTGGACTTCACACATTTGAACAATCTCCCACTTGAAGTCTAATCCATGCTACAAATAGCCATGCACAAAGATGCCACTCGCTTTTCTAGGCTTATTATCACATGTTTACCAAACTAAGAGAAGCTCTACAGAGCTCTAACTTCTCTTTTGAAACAATATTAGTACAAGCATCTACAAGATTCAAGATAGTGTGTATCTTCTCCAAATTTTCAACTTACCCTGTTCAATAACACTTCGAATAAAATGATATCAAAACTCTAGATGTTTCATTTGTGAATGAAAAGCTGATTTTTTTTCCCAAGTGAATAGAACTTTTTTTGTCACTATACAAAATAAAATCTATTTGTCTACAACCCAACTCAACTAATAATCACTACAACCACAACATCTCCTTAGCTCCTTCAGTGATTGCAATATATTCTACTTCTCGAGTGGAGAGAGCTACCACCTTTTGTAATCTAGAGATCCAGTTGATCATTTCCCCTACAAAAGTAAACACATATCTAATGGTAGATTTCCTTTTATCCAAGTCACCAACCATGTCAGAGTCAACATATCCTTGCAATTGTGAATAATTTCCTCTAAACCTTAATGATGTGGCCTTCAAATATCTCATAATCCATTTTATATCCTGCCAATGAATTTTTCTTAGATTACTCATATACCTACTGACCACTCCATTGCATGAACAATGTTAGGTCTTGTGCAAACCATTGCATACATAAGGAGCTCCCAATAGTAGAGGAGTAAGAAACTCTTTCTATGCATTGTTTTCTTCCTATGTCTTAGGACACAACTTTGAAGATAATTTGAAATGATTAGTGAGAGGGGTACTCACAACCTTTGCATTCTTCATACTAAACCTATTCAACACCTTTTCAATATATTTTTCCTTTGACAATTTTATTTCCTTCTTCCTATCTCTGATAATTTCATTCCAAGGATTTGCTTTATAGCGTCCAAATCCTTCATCAAAAATTTCTTAGACAATTGTTTTTTTAGTTGGATAACTATAACCATGATATTTTTTATCATTTTCATGTCACCAACATATTATAACAACGCAAATTCACCATTCTCCAAGGTCGCATATTACACACAATGGTTAGATTCACATCTAGTAAAAAAAATCTTATCCATAAAAGAATCAAATTTTAAATACCATTCTCTCAGAGCTTGTTTCAACCCATACAAACTTTGATTTAGTCTGCAAACCAAATCATCTTTGTCTTCTTCCTCAAAGCCTTCATGTTGCGTCATGTATAATTCTTCTTCTAGGTCACCATGTTGATAAGTTGTTTTGACATCAATATGCTCCAATTCAAAATCATAAAAACTACTAAACCAACACTATTATAATAAAGGTCATTTTCACAATTGGTGAACAAAATTCTATGAAATCAATGCCCTTTTGATGATCATAACCTTTAACCACCGATATGGCCATGTATCTCTTTTTCCCACCTCCTTCCTTCAATCTATATACCCATCTTTTTCAATAATTTTTTTATTAGGTGGAAGATACACTAAATCCCATTTGTGACTTCCATCAAAGATCCCATCTCATCTTTCATCACCTATATCCACTATTTTCTATCTTTATCTTCACACACTTCTTGAAACATAGTAGGTTCAACTTCATTGGATAGTAGAAAATGTCGAATGAAATCATTATATTTTATTGTAGGCTTATGTTCCCCGGTGGACCTTCAAACTCGAGGAATAAATTCCTATGGAGTACTCTCCTCATGAGTACAAGTGGGATGATATTGCACTTTATTATCATGAAAATTTGGGCGCTAGACTTGTGGTTGTACTAGTGGATGATTTGCAATCCCCTTTTTTTTTAACACATCACTTCTACTTTTGATGTTATCTAATGGAACATACTCCTTAGTTGTGATCTCTTGTTCTTGTAAATTTGTCATTACCTTTTTATTGAAGAGCACAACTCTTCATGTGACTTGCTTGGTAATTGGGTTCCACATGTAACCATATTTTTCATCTCCATATCAAATGAAGATACACCTTTTAGACTTCACATCAAGCTCTGTTCTTTTTTCTTGTGGGACATGAACAAAAGCTTCACACCCAAACACTCATATATGATCATAAGAAATCTTTTTACCCAACCAATTCTCTTCTAGAAATCCAAAATATAAATGAGAGGATGACCCTCTATTAATCAAGTATACTGTTGTATTTATAGTCTCAACCCGAAACTATTTTCCTAAACCAATTTTCAAGAGCATATTGTATGCTCTTTCCAAACTAGTTCTATTTATCCTTTTTGTTGCCCCACTTTTTGTGGTGTAAGAACTATATTAATTTTTGAATCACATTCTCTATACAATATTCATCAAATTCTTTTGAACAATGCTCACCCTCATTGTCAGTTTTTCAACACTTAATTTTGTATAGCCGACTTGATATTCTACAAGTGCCTTGAAAATTTTACATACCAAAAAAAAAAGACTTATTTTTTAACATATAAACCCAAACCTTCCTAAAGGCAACCATCTAAAAAAGTAACAAAATAATTTGAGCCACCAATAGGTGGTACCTCAAAGAGGCCAAAGGCATCTGAATGCACTAATTCCAATGGCCGTGAATTCTTCACATTTTTTTGGTAGAGAATTTTGTCCTCTTCTACTCGTCATAAATGCAATGCTCATAAGTCCAAATCTACCATTTTTAGACCTAGAAGTTGATTCCTCTTTTGCAAGATATCAAGGCCTTTCTTGCTCATGTGACCAAGC
>VDFB02278310.1:0-48689 GCA_007258455.2 Sequoia sempervirens | reverse complement strand
TGCTAGTAGCCCTTGCTTCGCCACTAGGGCTGCATCAATGAAGTTGTGGGTGGCCCCACTATCAATCAACACGGTGATGTGCTGACCTTGCAAAAATTCTTTGACCCTGAAGGAGTTGAATCTAGGAGTGCCTGATAGTGTAGCGATGTTGCTACTCTTGCCTTCCTCACGAGGTTGCTCCTCCTCTGAACTGTTGCCAACATTGTCTTGTGATTAATCATCATCACTATCCTCACTCTTTGATATGACCTCGATGAAATGAACCTTGCCTTTACCTAGGCAACAGTGTCTAGGCTCCCAATGCTCCCTGCAGTGATAACAAATTTGCTTCCTCCTACACTCCTTACAGTCTTCTTCCTGATCACTCCTCTTGTCTCCCTTCTTTTGAATGGGTTTCTTGCTATTGTTCTTTTGAGGAACGAAGGGTTTAGAAGGGGGTTTACTACTAGGTGTGGAGTGCTCCATGTCTCTAACCCGAGTGATTGCATCCTATAGTGTGTCATATTTGAAAGCCTTAATCCAACGATGAAGTGGCTCAGATAGACCCTCAATGAAGAGCATGACCAACCTATGCTCCGAGATATGTGTCACCATTACTGCCAATGGCTGGAATTCTGAAATATATGCATCCACTGATCCACTCTGCTTAAGTTGTGCTAGCTCTCGAAAATGAAGCTCAGGATCCTTTTGATCAAATCTATCCATCAACTTTTGCGTGAACTCCAAATAGGAAGTGATGTTGGCATGTCCCAATGTGACAAGCCCATGATACCACCACTCATGTGCTTCACCCTCCAAATGTAGTGTAGCATACTTGATGGCCTCTGTCTCCAACATGGGGTTAAGCTAGAAGTAGGTGTCCAACTTTTGCACCCATGCCCTGGTTGCGCATTTACTAGACCCATCAAAGGAAGGGATAGAAAGCTTCCCAACCTTACGTTGTAAATCCTAGTTCTGCTGACCTTGGTTGTTGTTCCTGGGCCTATTTCTATACTTAATAGTACAAAAGTCTTGTAATGTCATGGCAACATGAAACCCATCACCCAATGACTGATATTCTCTCAAATAGTCCATGAAACCCTCTCCTTGTGCTCGCTGCTCCTAATTTCCAGCAGCTTGTTCTCCCAAAAATTGAGGCACGAGAGGCCTTAGAGTCACCCTGCTAGCTGTCCTAGCATTACTCTGAGCTGTGTTACTCGCTTCTGCATTATTATCATGAGCCCTGTTATGCCCATTATGTTCATTGGTCCCATTGTTGCCATTATTGTTTCTATCACCCACAAGTTGGTTCAAGAGCTGAGCTATTTGTTGTTGACCTCTAGCTAGGTCATTAAGAATCTGCTGAGTACTACCCTCTGGTATGTCATGTCTATCACCCATGATCTCCTCCTCAGATGAAGAATCTATATCAAATAGACCCAAACCTCTTCTTTGTCTTCTATATATGTTATACTCTTGATCTTCTAGATTCATAACATCTCATAGGCTGGCAAGAAGCTAGCTTTGATACCACTGTAAAGTTCCTTGCCAATTTTGACCTTAATTTTCTAATTTTTGATGTTTGAGAATTTTGACAAACACCTGTCTTGCAAACTGTTTCCAGACGGTAAATGTTTCTTGTTTTGTTTTTCTTTTTGATTGATGATATGATGCATGAAATGACACTTATCTAATTATTCCAAGCAACTGTAAATGAAATCTAGATGTAATGCAAGCTATCTTTATGATTTTCCAAGCTTAGGAATGACTGAAATCTTATGCAAATATGCAAGTACAACAAAGAGTCATTTTGTCAAACATTTGGTGTGCAAACTCCAAACTCCAAATTATACTAAATGACAAATGCAAGGACTCCCAAACTGATTACAATTTCCTGCAATTATCTTTTGTAGCTGATTTCCCTCAACTAAGGATGATTAATAATGCAAAATGACAAAATTCTCTTAAACTGATATGATAGTGCTACCATGCAATTTTTGATATTTTAACCATATGAAATGTATTACAATCTGCTGTGATAACAGCGACTCAAAGACCATGCAAATGCAACTGAACACAATCTTTTTTTTTTATTTAAAATGATAACCTGGAATGACGCCCTTGTGAAGACTACTTGCCCAACAAGACTGATCATGAACAATGCCCTCCAATATCAAAATCGCAGTGACTGTAGCTGCACCTATGCAAGATGAAATCGTCCCTCAAAGATAGTTGTAAATGATCTCAATAAGCTGCGCCAATGAGGCCAAGAAAAACCACGAACTCCAACCAGCAAAATCATGACCTTCCTAGCAGTGAGCCATCCTTGAATGATGCAGACAATATGAGATGCTTCCTCAAAATTATCTCTTCACAAATCGAATTCTAATGGCTGCAAATACTCTCCAAAAATTCTGTAATTATCTTAAAAAAAAATCGACCCTCCAAGATTGAAAATGGATCTCAAGAAATTCAATGCTTCTTCTCCAAAAATCGATTTTCTTCACTTCACCAAAATTTGGTCATAAACCATTAAATTTTTCCCAAATGGAAGACTGAATTATCTCCCTCTCAAATCTCCAGCTAGGGTTGATGTTGCACAACCAAACCTGGTATCCTAGAGTCTTCAAACCCTCGGACGATGCAAACATACAAGCTCTCACCACACAAGTATGAAAATAAAATAACTTAAGACATGATGAAATAGCTTGCATTCGGCTCCTTTTAAAGAATTCTCAATCACCTCCAAGAAGCTTCTAGAAAATAATATTATTTTTTTCCCAAAGTGACTTTATGATATAACATTGTATTTTAGTCACTTTATTAAATTAATTAAATATAAAGCTAATCTTATGATATTATTTTATTGAGATAACTTTACAAATAATTAATTTAATTATTTTTCCCTTATTTCTCCTTTTAACCTTTCAGGAATAAATAAAGGCTAAACGATCTCCGGGTGGCTACTGAGAAGGGGACATTACATTGGTGATCAAAAAGTGGAAAGGAAAGTTGTTTAGCATTTTCATTCTATTTAGCTAACAATTTTTTCAAAATAAATTTAAGGGTGGTTATTACATTAGACTTACCATAAGTGGTCTGAGAGCTTAAATTGCTAAGCACTTCTCTGAGCTGTCTTCATTGCTTGTTTCATATGAACTTGTTTTGTTGTATTCTCAACCTGTATTTGGTTTTTCTCTTTCAATCTATTCCTTTGTTGAGTTGTTACATCATCTTGAGTCATCACTCCTCTACTTCGCATCTAAATCTTTGACCTTTTCTCTAATATGCTGTCCTTTTGAACATTCTCTACAATTTCCTTATGGAGGTCATCCTATAGCGTATGATGCTTGACCAAGAATTTTTTTTTCTTCCCTATTTTCTGTGAGACCATACATTTGTCCATCTGTTGGCCATCCATCTCTTTATTCAATGACTCCTTAGTAGCTATCAAGGTACTACAAGCTTGCTCAAGTTTGGTCTCTGCAACATAGGCTTGTATATACAATCCTATGGAGTGCAACTCTGGAGTAATGAAGCTGATCTATGCTCCATTGGATGGATGAACTGAGGTGGGGGTGGTGGATCCCACTGGTCTTGATGCTTGGTTTCAGTGGTGAGTGGCCAGTCTGCACTACCCATTGGATTGCAAAAGAATGCCTCATTTTTCGAGAAGTGTTTCTTTGAGTTTTGTAGATGAAATTTTTTTCATGGATTTTGGGGATGAAATAGAATGAATACTATAATAATATATAGTAATTAGCTTCTGAATTTTAAAATACAAATAAACTAAAAAAACTGATAAATTATATAACTAAAAGAAGCTGAAACGTTTAAAAGTAAATACACTTACTAAATTTGCAATGACAATTTGCTGATCCAATAATCCATCTGAAAAGTGCAGGTTTGTTTTTTCAGCATCGCTTTTTTAATCCCAGGCTAAGTGTTTTATGTGTTTTAGGTCGAATTTTTAGCTCTTTATGTTGCATCCTAGTTTCCAGCAAATCTTTACTTGCTAGTATATTCTGGCTAATACAGTCAGCAGATCTTGATTGTGCTTTTCTTATGCTTTACTTTAGCATTATAAGTATATGGTTGGTGTGGAAGTTTTGATCAATCAACAGATTTTGAGTTTTGTGATTAATAATGCTAATCCCCAAAATGTGGCATTGAGCCAACTGTGATAATCTCCATTATTCATTATGCAAACCCAGTGCACATGGAATAATCTGTTGTTGCCTGCTGATTTGTCTGTAGTAGCAATTAAATATTTTGCAATTATGTGCTGCCAGAGCAGCTTTTGGCAATGGTAAATCTGTATTCAAAAATTCCAATTATTTAGTGTTTAGCAATGTACTATACACAAGTTTCAGAGCATTTTTTCTCCAAGTGTATCTTTGAGTTTTAGGACCCATCAATTTTTTTTATTGAATCTTCAATGAATAGTCTGTGGGTGATGTCCTGACAGCCCCAGGACAGTCTAGGGACAACAAGGCATCCTTTGCAAATTTCCTTTTTGGCCGGAAAACTTTTAGGGTTTTCCGGCCAAAACCAATTATCACTTTATTATTAAAGTGAATTTATTAAATAATCTCATAAATATTCGTGAGTCACTTTATAACCTCATTAATATAATTATTTAATATTATCTTATAATTGCACTTTTTCTCAGTAACATTAAATAATTAAATTAATTATTATTTATTAGGCAGGATGGAAAATGGGGACATTACATAGTCGTATTGCATTTTTGCAATCTTTAGTTGTGCTTTTTCTCTTGTGGCTTGATCATGTCATTAGGAAGTTTGCCCCAATGAAAAATCTTACATGGTATTTGAATATTTTGTACCAGCTCTTAAAATTATCAAACAACATTCAATGTCTCTTATGTTCTCTCTAACCACTCCATAAATGGACTTCATACAAAGGTGGATTAATCTTTGTAGAATTTGTTACATGTCACTAGGTCAGCATGGTTGACACTTACTCTAGAAAGATTTTTGTTTGGTTAACTCCATGATTTTAGGTCACTACATCATAGGAACTTTAATGCTAGGTGATATGCAAATGGATTAGAAAATGTGCAGTTTTCCATGGAGATTTGTTCCCCCAAAATCATTGTGTTTCTAGGATGGGGATGTTTTTGGGACGTGGGGACTTGGGAAAAATGTCCCTCATCCCACCACCTCCGCTACCAATCCGGGGATATTTTGGGGATGTCCCCCTAGTTTGGGGATGGCTTGAAGACTTCAAGATGTCCTCAAGATGTCTAAGGGACTCCCAAGAGTCTCCCAACCATCTTTGAGACTTCAAGGTGTCCCCCATGGTAGGAAAATGAAAAATTCAATATTTGTAAAAAAATCAAAAAATATTTTTGATTTGTGTGCCACAAACCCCAACCATAATGGTCTATGGGCCCCACCCAAACTCTAAGCACTCAAAAAATTATAAATAACCAGGTTTTCCCCGCAGCTCGCATAGATAATAGAGGAGGCTTAAGTCTTGGGTTTGCTCCCCGAGGTCTTGGTTCAAGTTCGAGGTTCGGCCTCAAATGATGCGTGTGGCTTGCGAGTGGTTGCTCTCATCCCCAGAGGATTAGTATTGCCCTAACTCACCCCTCTCTGTCCCCAACTTGGCAATATGTAAGCCCAAGGTAAGGTGGGTTGTGTGCTAGACTAGGTCGCGGGGATACCTTTGAGTTACAAAAAAAAAAACTTATAAATAAGCATGTAAGCCTCATTCCAAATCACTCCCAAGTTTCATAAATAGTAAGATCTTGGCGTTGCAGAAAATGAAGTGATAAAATTGTGAAAATGACATGCCCTCAAACCTCCACCCACCACCACCCTACCACCTGTTGTAACCTTTTCACACATCGCCCCATTCAAGATGGGGACCCCCCCTAATTTTTGCTCCATTCTGGTCTTTTGGCTTGGGTTTTTTTCTCTCTCTCTCTCTCTCTCTGTCTCTTTTCTGATGTCTGCCTTTCGAGGATTGTGCCCGTCTCTGAGCTTAAGCGTGAAACTGACCAATTCTGAAAATTAGGGTTTCATCTTTCCTGGTCAGTCCAAGGTCGAACAAGGTCAACAAATTGAAAATGGGCTTAACACTGTTGTCAGTGTGCTTCCTGCAGGTTCTCAGCAAGTTTTCATCAGATTCTGAGGTACTTACTATTTTTAGTAAGTGTGAAGTTACAGGCAATCTGTTAGCATTTTCGAAATTCCATTTGTCACATTGCATTGAACATTAAGTACGCTCATGTGCAAGAATTGAGCAAACGGATGACTTACTATTTTAGCGATCCGACAGGACAAATTCAGGGCTCGGAATCTGAGTTTTCTTTGCATATGCGGATATTCATGGGTTTCCGGACCTTGGCGATTATAACAGCCGCAAGCAGGAGCCGCTTTGGGAATTGATCACCCCAAAGGCTATTTTAGGGTTTTGCATAACCGAGGTTTCTTTTGCATCGGATGATTCTGGTGGTTTTGAAGTAGGTAAACATGACGGAATAATCAATGAGCACCTACTACGCGAGTGCATCGGTGTGTGATTCAGTCTGCGAGCTGTCTGATACAGCAAAACAAGGACAAGCAGAGATCATTTGTCGCATGTGAAAATTGAGTTTCCAACTTCGGGACTGAAAAGGGTAAAAGTGAGAATTTTGAAAACCGGTCATAAACCAGCATGATCGGCATCCTTGAGCTGTCTAGCGGTAAGAATTTCAAGTCAAGCAGACACTTACTATTTATAGTAAGTCATTTGGAAACAGGCTAAAAAATAGCAAATTAAATTTAAATAACGTTGATGCCGGTCAGATCTGGCTGCTCTTCGAATTTGGGTCAGAGCGTTCTGACTTCAGAAGCAAGCATTGGCTATTTATAGTAAATCACTTTTAGAAATGGGCTAAAAATAGCAGGCTGACTAAAAATGGCAGTGTCGACAGGACAATAAGGTCATGAGGATGCAGTGTCCAAAATTTTGAATCATTCTGAGCTTCAGAGATGCAAAAATCAGAGGGCTTACTATAAATAACAGGGCATGGATAAACTGGCAAAAACGAGAAAAAATTCTAAGTCTGGAACTTCATCCTGCAGCCATGACAGAATGCGCCCAGGAAGATGAGGAAGCATGAAAATTTCTAAGTATGAAGCTTGTCCTCCACCATGTCCAAAATGCGCCCATCCAGCAATGAAGTCAAAGAAAGTCAACAAGCTTCATCCTGTAGCTAGGCCAAATGCGCCCAAGGGAAACTGGAGAAAGCATAAAAAATTCTAAGGCAAAGTTTCATCCTGCTCAAGGGGAAAAATGCGCCCATTCTTCATCAAGGTGAAAATGCGCCCAAAAGAGAAGAAGGTCAAAGCGGTCAACAATATTCATCCTGTAGGCATGGCAAAATGCGCCCAAGGGAAGTGAAAATCTTCTCTAAATGTTGAATATCCTCCTCAAGGGGTGAAATGCGCCAAGTTTGGAAAAAGTCAAAGGAGTCAAAGCTTTTTATCCTCCTCCATAGGCAAAATGCGCCCAAAAGCATGCATGTCAAGACGAAAACAAGGGAGGTGAAGGGTCACTCCAAGGCGTGGTTATAAGTTTATCCTCCTCCCCCTCTCAAATGCGCCCAAAAGAGAAATGAGTCAAACTAGTCAAAGATTTTCGTCCCTCACCTACATGGAAATGCGCCCAAATAAGGTCAAGTGAAGACAAAAAAGTGAAGTTGAAGAGTCATCCTTCTTGCATGCCTAAATGCGCCCAAGTTGAAGGTGTAAAAAGTGAAGATAAGGTGGTAAATGAGGTAAAAGGTAAGTGAATACTTCAAGGCGTGGTGAAGGAAGGGTGAATGAAGGCGTATTTTCCTCCAAGTGATAGGCGCCCAAGGTGATGAGTGTTAAAGGGGTGTTGGAAATATTTCTCAAGGCGTGGTGAAGTTAAACATTCTTCTTGAAGTGTCATATGCGCCCAAAGTAATGTGTTAGAAAATTTTTCTAAGGCATATGAGGTGGTGAAACAAAGTGCTAGGCATAGTTTTAATTTTCTCCAAGTATGCTATGCGCCTAGGATGAAGAATGAAATATAAGACAAGGTGATGAAGATTTTTCATAAGATGTTGAAATTTTCAAAATGAATAAATTTTTCCTAAGGCATTGAAGGTGTTGGAAGATGAAATATGCCAAGCGCCCTTATGAAGATGTTCTAAGTAAAGTTGATGTTTTTCTCACTGGCAAACGAATAAATTTTTTTTCTGAGGCAAATTCTCAAAGTGCAAGATGATTTAAAATTTTCTAAGGCAAAATATTTTCTTCCTTAGAAAATACGCCTAGAACTCAAGGTGATGAATTTTCTTCTTAGAACACTGGCAAATTTTTTAGGGATGAAGTCAGAGATGGATGATAATGCAATATGGATTGATAAAATTTCTCAAGCGAGAGCAACACAGGATGATCACAAGCGAAGAATGGATTTAATTTGATAGAATAATATTTTCTAAGGTTCAAAATTTAAAAAAATTAAATGAACCCGTTCGTTGGGTACACATGGATTCGAAGCGTTTTGAAGAAAATTCTCTTCTGGGTACTGAACATTCGCGATGATAGATGGATTTCCATGTCTTCCGCACTTCGCCAGCACCTTTTCAGTGAAGAATTTAATCAGTGCTCAAAATTGTGGAATTTTCCTAAGGGAAAATTTAAAATTCTCTAAGGCAAATTTGAATAAAACGACTCCTGACAAGAAAGTGATTTGAATGATGAATTCGAGATGAGTTGCCTAGATAATTTTGATTGAATTCTTCGATGATAAATTTTCCAGAGCTGATGAGAAGTTAAATTCGAATTCAAGTGACAGAGTTCCGGCTGGTGAATTAAAAGGATGAATTTAAATTAAATTTTTCGAAAATAAATTCAAGGATGCCAGTCAAGGTTGAACTTCTAGAAGATTAAGATTCTCGGACAAGTGTCAGAAATACCAGAGAGGGAAAATTCGAATTCTTGAAGTGGAGTAGTGGAAATTAAATGTACTGGCTATAATTGGCTCCTTCTAGAATTTGATTTTTGGCTATAAAATGAAGAAGTTTCTCACTTATTTTTCACAGTTGAAGAAGTCGAATTTGCTCTGAAGTTTGTTGCTAAGAATTGCTGAAGCTTGAAGAGTTCGAAATTTTGCTGAAGACTGGAGAGTTTGCTGAAGGCTGAAGCTTGAGTTTGCTACTGAGGTTCGATTTCCACTCTTGGAGCTGCATTCGAATTTGCTGAAGTTAATATTGCTGAAGTAAGGATTGCTGAAGAAGTACGAATTTGTAAGAGTGAAGCTTCCAAAATCTGAAGTTACTGAAGTTAATGCGCACTTGCTGATTGCTGGAGCTTAGTTTGTTGCTGATATTTGAAGTTGCCAGAGCTAGGAGGGACGCCTTGAGGTGAGAGGTCTCAAAGAATTTAAAAGATGCGAACTTGCTGATTGAAAAAGGGTGTATTCAAAGTTTCCTGTGAAATACGCACTTGCCAAGTGCGAAATACAAATCTGCCAAAGTTCAAGTTGCTGATTACTAGTGGGCGACTCTATTAAAGATTGAAGATTGCTGATTGAAGTAGTGAAGTCACTGAAGTTTACTTAGGAACCTTTTCTAAGTATTGAAGTTCAAGAGAAGAAGCTGAGATGGCTGAGGCAAGGGCGACTAGCAAAGATAACAATGGTGCATCCAGACAGGCTGTGATCAAGAAGCTGAGCAAAACATTCATGCCAGAGTCAAAGTTCATTTCGAAGTTGGGCAAGCTGACAAACACCAACTTGGGCTCCGTCAACCTTGAGGCCTTCAAGAGCAGAATGTTGGGGATTGGAAGTCATCGGCCTTCGACCACTTCGCACAATATTGTTCGAACCGGATTATATGCAGCTGCTGGTTTCCCACCAGCCATTCAGTGTTTGGAGCTGATGATGGAGTGTTCCAATTATTATGAGAAGGATCACAGATCGATCATGTCACCAGATGGCCAAGTGCTAGCCAATCTTACTCCTTCGGCCATTGGTGAAGCTTTCGGGATCCCGGTGCACAGGAACATGGTTTACAAATCCAGAGAGCGAGCTGAGCGAATGTACGCTTCTGCATTCGAGAGATGCACGGAGACAATTAACACTCACTGGATGAGCACTCCCAAGCCTTCTCGTACGAAGCTGCCAAAGCAAATCATAGCGGATGACTTGAAGCAAGAATACTGTGACCTCATCATGATGCTGAGCAGAGTTGGTGGTTGCCCACAGTCCTTTATTTTCGAGCCTTGGATGTTTTATTACATCAACCTCGTGCTGGAAGGAAAAGACTACGTCAATTGGGCCGAGATGATCAGTGATAATTTGCATGAGCAGCTCCTGAGCCTTAGAAGGACGAAGACATTTTACATGAGCTCTTACATCATTTATATGTTGGCTCGTATGACAAAGTATAGAGGAATTTCTTACAAGGAACTTGTTGGTTGTGGCTCTCACCAATTCAAAATCTATGGCGGCTTGTCATGATTTTTGTGAGTACTGCTACCATTACAAGTGTATCGCGTACCTTCCTACCTTATCAGAAGTTGCTTTAGGAGGCGGTTACATCACGGAGATCTAGGAGGCCCAGGTTGATTGAAAGGTATGAGTCTTTGGTTCATTCGATTTCAAGTTTCTCTCTATTAAGGCATGGTTTTCTGTACCCATATAGGCTGCCTAAGTACCCAACGGATAGAATTTTAATGTTAGAGATATCTAGGCAATTGATTGCCTATGATAAAATTCAAAAGAAAAAGAAGGGAGGGATTGAATTCTCAATTGTCATGGGCAACTCGGATGAGGTGTGTCCTTCAATACAGGCAGCTAGAGAGGCTGAAAGTGAGCTTCAATTTTATCACTTTTCCTATCACACCAGCCGACAGCACTATGATCCACATCACAACATCAAATGGGTACTGTCAGAGGAGTTTAAGCACAAGGCAAATATTGAGGACTATTGGGCTGATGCATCTGATGAGATTGAAGTCAGGAAAAGGATGTTCTCTCGGTTGCCTATCACTCTGATTAGGGAGTGCGAAGTTGTTCCGGTTCTGGACCAAGTGAACGAGGATATGGACGTTGTCCATCCGGACTATGCAGCAGTGAGAGATACTCCACTTCCGCTCCCAGATTGGTCAGAACCTGAGGTTGCAGATTTGGATACACTTTCTATTCCGGTCCTGACATTCACTAGGGCATGGGTTGATAGGCGTGTGAACAGGTTGAAGAGTAGGTCAATTGCTTTGACTTCCAATTTGATGGGAGATCACAGGACACCCACCACAGGCAGAAAGAAACAGATCACACGAGGTCCAGAGTCCAAAAAGAAAGAGCTAGTTCGACAGGAGCCTGTTCAGCTGGAACCTCCACGAGTTGCAGTTGCATCACCCACGCCATTGGAGACACGTTCTCCAAGTATACAGGAGGTTTCTTTGTTTGCTGATCAAAGGAATGCATTGAATCAGGTGCAAGTAGTACAGGAAAATAATCAGCCTCCACGGAGAGAGTCGGTTGGCCAGAGTGTCAACGCACCTATTAGGATGATGAGGGGACTATTACTGACCCTCAGTTTCAGCAGGAGTTGGAGGCGGCTATGAATGATGATGATGATATAGTTTCAGGGGACACTTAGCCACTTGAGGACGATGAGCCTCACCAAAATGATATAGAGGTTGAGCAAGTTAGAGAGGTAGAGGCACAGGAACAACAGCCCTTCGATATACGGTACAATGTGCCTGATTGGCTTAAGGATAGGATGAGGAGAAGCCCCAGTGAGGAGATTGATCCAGCAGTTGAGATGGAAGAATTTTTGAACAGGATCAGTGCACCTCCACAGAAGAAGAAAGCAAGAAAATTTTCGAAGATCTCCACTGAAGAAGATGGCTCTCGCACTCTTCACGTTGTTGTGCCTCAAGTTGATTGTGACCAAGATGAAGCAGTGCCTGAGAATTATGTGGTCACGACTTTGGATTTAGGACGCCCCACTGGTGCACAGATTGTAGAGGAGTGTGATAACTCCTACCTCGCCCTCAAAGATAGGTTATTCAAGAAGGAAGGAAAGTATAAAAGATTGAAAAGAGAACACAAGGCTTTAATCGGATATGTACAACAATTGTCTCGAGGGCAGGAGATTCCAGTGATAGAGCCTCCAGTAGAGATACCTAGAGAGTCAATCAGTGGCTTGTTGGAGTTAGGGAAAATGGCACAGGAAGCAGACAAGTGGGTCACAGGGGTTCGTGCTGAGATAGAGAAGTTTATGGAAGACCTTCCTTTTTCCTTTCAGCAGGCCTCTAGTACTTTAGCACGGATGGAGGCAGTTGATCATGCTTGGGGTGATGCTTCTATCTATCAGAGCAAAGTAATTCAGCGTCTTGAGGCATTGAGGCATGTCCCTTTGCGATTGCTGATTGATGGAGGTGTCATTCAGGAGAATGACAGGTACGACTTTTCCAGATGGTATTCTTCAGCGATCACTGGACGTGGTTTCTACGACGCTGCATAGGCGGATTCAGCCAGGATACATAAGGCTATGGCCAATGTTATTGATGGAGTTCATAACACTTTTGAGGCCATATTTGCTAGGCGGTTGAATCCAGGTGAAATCGATGTTGATAATTTGAGGGGTAGGCTGGTGCCTTTCTTTTCAGAGGTTAAGACCTTTGTACAGGATGATTTCGAGAACACTTCTACTTTCTCCAACTTGATTCAGAGCACGCAAGATTCCTTGGTTGCTTGGAGAAAATCTTGTACAAGGCATGAACATTCAGTCACGGTGTTAGAGTTTCAGTTGGATTGTGTTCCACCCATTTCAGTTCAGGAAGTTGAGGCTGTACTTGGCAGATTTGTTGAGTTTGCAGCTAAGGAGAAGGAGAACGGGAATGCACTGCTGGACGAGGATCTTCTAGAAGACTGATCGTGGGCATTGATTGCCTTTACTATTTTTGGGAGTGAGTGGGAATCTTTGATTCATTTAATGTACCACTCCCCATTCTGGCAGTTTTTAGGGTTAGGGCTGAGGTGGCGCGATTTTGGCCACTCTATTGATTGTAACCCTAGTCGTCTTTTGGGACCGGGCTATCTATAAAAGGGGGAGTCCCCCTCATTTGTAATTCATTAGAAGATTAGAATAGAGATTAGAATCAGAATAGAGCTAGAGATTGGAGATTAGAGAGTAGAGCATAGTAGACATTTTGCTTAGTGTGGAGAAGAAAGAAAGTTTTCCCTTTGAAAAATTTTGTGAAGATTGTTGTGTAACACTTTCATGATAATAGATCTTTTCATTGATGGTGGAATTCGTCTTGTCATGAATAGCTAGCAAGGTCTCTTCTTCCTTTCGGATCCAAGTAGCTTAATTCTCATTTCATGCAAGTAGTTTACTTTGATGTGTGGTGTTTTATTGAGGTAGCTTCTTTTCATTCCATACCACTAGCTGCTTGTTGATGATAAGTTCGCCTTGCGTGGTCGACTGGACATTATCTTGAGTTTAACTTCGATTGTGATTTGTGTACTTATATGCGTCCTTTTGATGGTGTACGTATGCTAAATTATAATTTGAACATCTCTTGCTATCCCCTTTGAAGATTGCACCAATTTTACTGAGGCTGTCTGACGTGAGGCTAGGTGAAATTCGGTTGAAGTCTACTGAAATCAAGCTCCACATATCTTGCATTTAGGATAGAATATAAGTTTCTTAGGCCCCACACTCCTTTACTTTCTGCACATTTCTGGTTAGCTTTAGGAAAACGAACTATATTGCCAAATCATACACGCAAAATCCCCTTCAAAATCATCTATCTGTTGTTAACTGCAAGAAGCCTGAACAATTATGTAAGTCCCCTCGTAAGAACACAACAATACACATCAACCAACTGAGGGTGTTCCAAGTATTTCGGAACCTTGGAGTTGAACGTGTGATCTATCTCGCAATCTTAGCACACGGAATACTTTGATCAAGAGAGAACGGAGTAGCCTTCGGACTATTTTGTTCTGCTGTTTGGTGCGGTCACAAAAACCACGTCAACACCACCACCCCTCCACCGCCTCACCACCATCCCCCTGTAATGTCCCTAACTCAAATCAAGATAATTAGCAGAAAATTGGCTGTCCTTTCCTTGGTTTACCCAAGAGGAAGAGGACGTAGAGCATTATTGGGTAAGAAAGAAATGAAGTCCTTGGCTTGTTCTTAATTCTAATTTTAAGTTGAGTGCACATCTTTTGATGCAACTTAAGTGAACTTAAGTTATTTTATGTTGGGCACGTCTTTTTAGGCAACTTAAAGTGATGCCTAGCCAAGGGACTTAAGTTGTCCCCTTTTCATGTACTCAAGTGACATAAAATAAATAAATAAATATTATAAGTCACTTTATTAAATGTTATAACATCACTTTATTTAATAAAGTGTTCTTCTAGAAGCTGGAGGTGGTTACATTTGGATTCTTCTAGAAGTTTCAACTAAGCCTTTAAAAGGAGATAAAGGAAATAAATTTGGGCATTGTGTGATGAAGATTTTTGCTTATTACTGTTGCAACTTGGCTTGAGGATTGAAACCCTTGAGTATCCTTGGTTTCGGTGAGACATACGAGCTCTCTCTAGTTAGAAAAGTGTGTTTCGGTGGAAGAAATTTGGTTTTTGAAACCCTAGCACGTTGTTTATTGAAGGTTGCAAGGTTTTATCAGGTTTGGAGGCCAAAAGTACAAGTTATCAGCGCTGGTTACTTGGATTTGAAGGTGTTCATTGCTGCAAATTATTCATTTCTGGTTTTTCTGAAGACGGTGGTTGAAGGGCAACAATTTCAGACCCAAAGATAGTCATTTTGAGTGCCCAACATCACTTCTGGAGGGGCGGCTAGGGTTAGAAAATATTTTGTCCTAAATCTGGAACATTTTTGGTATGAAATCTGCATGTTTACTTTATGGAAAAGTCTGATATGTAATTCTAAAATTTTTTGGGCAGTTATGAGGGTTTGAAATGTCATTTTTCTGAGCATAGTAATATTTAGAATTTTCTATTAAATCTGATCAGAATTTCTGAGTTTGTTTGGAGCTACTTTAATGCAAATAAAATTCAAATTTATGCCCTAGATTGTGAAGAAATTTGTTATTAGTTTTGTGCCCTAATTTTCAGAAAATTATTGTTTCTTTTTAGTATCCTATTGGGGATATTACACCCCCCTCCATCCACAAATCTAGGCCCTTCATCCCCTTGTCCTTGAGATTCATCTCTTGCATCCCCCATCCCAAGACTTCGTGGAACATAGAAAATGAGTTAGTCGCACTACGATTCAATGAGAAAGAGGGTCACAACTTGAGGTGCAGTTTCTGTTAGTGTGAAAGGGGTACTTTATCTAACTAGTTCATTTCCTAGCTAGTTCTCCACTTAGGTCCTCTTCACACTAGCTTAACTTTACATAGGAATAAGGTTGTTGAACTTTAATGACCTGAGTTGTCACACTTCATAGGATGACAACACTTGTCATAATTTAGTTACATCCTATCTCTCCCCTTAGCCTATATAACCAAGGCATTTCCTTTGTGATCTCAATTCTCAAGTTCATAGTAGCTTTGCATTCTCTTGAGAGGAATACAATTTATTCTCTCATATCTTATTTTTGTATTTGCTTTCCTTCAGTCATTTGCATCTTGAGTAGGCTATTTAGTAAAATCTTACAATTTCAATGAAGGAGATAAGTGTTTTAGGGTAGAAAATATAGAAATTTTTGGTTTCCATAGAAAACTAAGTTTTTTGATAGGGGTGATTACAACAAATGGTGGTGTTCTAACTTCTAACCACCACGGTGGTTTTGTGACTACTAGAGTGATTGTGAAATTGTTAGTCTACTTCAAGTGGCAATTTTGTCCCATGACTTGTAAACAATCTATGGTGTTCCAAATTCTTCGTTTTCCACTTTCTTGTACCTTTTCAACATCTGTTTGGGCTTTCATAAAAGCATAAATAACAATTGTAAAAACAAAATAAGCACTTAGAGGATTAGAGAAGCATCTAAATAATTTATGAATTGAATTCTCAGTCATAGAGTGAGCAATTGCGATATTAAGTGGGTTGTAACAGAATAGAGAGGGAAGTGTGAGAGTTTGTGAGTAATCTTAGGGGTAGAAAACTGTATGTTCTTTCTTATTATATGCCCAAGAGGCCTAAGATTATAATTGGATTGGCGATAGTGGATGAGGAGGCCATTAGACTTCACTCCTCACTCTTGTAGGAGTTTTCTCTTGAAATTTAGGTTCTCTGGGGCAAATCCTTGTGTTTTCCATGACTATTTGGCTTGCTCTTGTTCCTTCATGTTCAGCTGATTATGTGAATGCTAAAATATTTCAACTCCTCTAGTAATATTTGAAATTGATAGGCTATGGCATGGAATAACACTAGGAATTTCATGTTGCATGCATCTTTAATTAGCTCATAAGTTCTCTTGCTAAGAGCTGGGTCTCTCATAGTAGCAACCTCAGGAGATTACGATCTCTTGGCTGCCTTCAAGGGTCTTGTGTTTGATATCCTTATTCCCCTTAGCTGTATAGACCTTCTAACTAGTACCCTTCCTCCTTGGGGCCTCTTTTATCATGCATTTCTTGGAGTGTTGGGAAAAGACTGCCCTACACCCTTCTTGGTTGTTGACCACCCTAATGGTTGTCTTTGCTGCTTTGTTGTTGCTGGTCACCTCACCAACAACATTGCTTATTTCTTTCTCACTCCTTTTGTTGGAATTTTTGTAATCGTGCTTGAAGATTTGTTATATTCTCTTATCCTTGTTCTTCACATAGGTTGAAAATTAAATAGCGATGGTAGATAGATTAACAATCAACCAACACACATGTTTGTTGATTCCAAAATTGTCATCGACCCCAACTAGTGTCACATGTAGGTTTATGACTTCTTTTTGTGTCTATTTTCTTACTGCAATATTCCACAAGGATAGGTGCTCTATGAGGAGGTCTTCTCTTTCTTAATTGTATTGTAGCCACTCTCCGCCCACACACTTATTTGTCCATCCTCCAACTCTTCATTGAACAATTCCCTTGTATGCCCCTTCACCAATGTGGGTTCACCTAGGTAATGGTGCCATGAATATAGCTTGCCTAGTCTAAAAATGCATAATAATGCCAAATGAACCCTTCTTCATAGGGGCCTCCTTTGCCATGCCCCTCGTGGAGTTCAGGCTTAGACCACTCTATTTCCTTCTTGGTTGTTGACCACCTTGGAAGTTGTCTTCATTTCTTTGTTGCTGTTGGTCAACCCATTGATGGCATTGCTCATTTCTTTGTTGCTCCCCTCATCTGAATTTGTCATAATAGTTCTCGAGGATCTGTCATATGTTATTCTCTCATCCTTGTTCTTCATGTAAGTTTTTGAAAATTAAATAATGATCCACCAAGAATCTAGACAGATTGACAATCAATCTAGTACATGTTCACTGATTCTGAAATTGTCTTCTTCAACCAATGTTGTGTAGGTGTGCAACTTCTTTTTTGTATATATTGTTTTAAAATGATATTCCACAAGGAGGAGAGGTCTTCTGCATGGTGGTCTTCTCTTTCTTGATTATATTGTAGTCAAACTCTCAGCTCACACACTCATTTCACCATCGTCCAACTATTTATTGAACAACTCCATTTTATGCTTGTTCACCAAACTAGGGCAATGTAGGCAATGGTGGCTTATAGCTTGTCTAGTCTAAAAGTATACAATAATACCAAACAAGTGTTAGGGTTTTTCAAATCATGCTTTTATACTTATTGTATTGTAATACCACTCGACAGTTTCTTATAGTGATGCGTCTATAAGTACTCACACATGGATTAGAGTTAAACACGTGATAAATATCTTATTATTGTGAATGGTTTGAGTTGATGCTGTTAGAGAGTGTTATTTTTGTTGGGTTTTTTCCCCAAAAGAGTATCCCTGGGTAAAATCTTTTATTATATGGTGAGTGTGCCATAATTGCTTTTTGCTGCATTTAAGATTCTGTTAGCATTGCTTTTCTTTCTTTGCATTTATTTATTGGTTATATTTCTTTACAACAAGAAGTTGTATAAATATAAATATAAACATCAACATAAACATTAGAATATATAACATAAAATATAAGCATCAATAATTTTATTGTCAGAATAGTAAAGTACATCAATAGATAAGACCAGGGAACTTGCATACATGGGAGCCCACCTCTGAGCCTAAGCCATGACCCTACATACACTGAAGGTCAATAGGTGTGGAAGCTAAGACAACCATCGCCAATCACCCAATGATCTATTTCAACCAAAAAAATTAAGGATGGTCATACAGTAACACAACTTACACTTTGGCCAAACAGGTGACTAATCACTACTTTGCTTTGTTCCAAAATTTATTTAGTCTCTCCTGACCAACCAAATACAATATGTTGGGCCATGTCTTACAACGTAATATGCCAAAATTAATTGCGATGCCTACATGCAGTTTGGTCACTCCATGACAATATAAATGTGTGGTCAAATATGCAACTTAATGCTTGTATACTCACAAGGAGACTAATTGATCTATGTGCTTCTGAATGTAGACACTATAAGCTCTTGCAAGTCTTGAATAACATCTTTGTTAGTTCTCTTTATCTTTGAAGATTATCATTATAAACCATAGAACCTCTTCAAGTTCCAGAAGTTCAAATTCTTGTTTTAAGTTTAGCTTCTGCAATTTTTCCACGTACTAGAAGTAATGTGAAATTAAGAAAATCAGGTACATTGTTGAACCTTTTTACAAGTTCTTTATGGTCTAATGGGACAAATTATTTGATTGCATGCACTGTTCATGTGAAGTTAGAGGGCATAGTCCATGAATTTATGTTGATTTAAATGTTTGAACTGGACAACAGAAAGGTCATGGAGTTCCTGATCGTATTTTGAAAGAAGTACGAGATTTGAGCCGCGAGTTTTTTCATCGTCCTTCTGATGAGAAAGAAAAAATTAAGATGAGCAGTTCAACAGGATACAGGTCAAAGCTGTTTTTTTTGGCACCTATTGTGGAAAGCTTTTACTTTATTCCTATAACTGAAGATTTATTTTTTGCTATTGAAAGAAGAGCCTTGAATCTTGATTATTGAACTTGTTGCAAATGTAAATTGGTATGGCATTGACATGAGTCAAATTCATATGAGGGATAATTCTGATCCTCACATGAATGAGTTTGTGATTGTTGAAAGGCAGAGGATATCAAAGAGTGGGAGAAAATGTAACACTTGGCCAACCTGACCTGCATGAAGCTATTGATGTATGACATTATAATATTATATTGTTTGGATTATTTTAAAGAATATTGAGAATCAATTTTGGTTCAAATAAGAGTGAAAATCCCACATAATATATATCATACGCTTCTTTAGTTTTTGTAGGAGACTATATAATTATACATTTGATGCTTTTTGTGTTGACAGTGTTATAAGAATATGAAACCAGGAGCTTATGGAGAGCTTGGTAAAGTACTGGAAGGATCAAACTTGTGGTAAGAATTGCAATGTATTCTATTAAATATTAAATGATTGTATAAGAAGTTTAGGGTGCTCACATAGTGCAGCGAAAGCATATTCACAACCAAACTGACAATGAAATATACAAGATCTGAAAAAACTAGTATAAAAATTTGATACTTTCTTCATATGACATAACCTGCAAATAGGTTTTAAGAATATAGACAACATTATCGATATGACTAGGGAGAGTACATGTAAGAACTCCTTGAACATAATCCTGAGCACAATATAAACAGAAAGTTGCTCGAGAAGGTGTGAAAGACCACCACAAGTATAAAAGTTGTAATTACAACCAACAAAAAATATAATATGCTCATACAAAATTATAATGAGAATGCACATGCTAATTATTAATTATTGTACCCAATTACAACAAAACATGAGACTTACTCAAGTAGGCCAAGCGACATAGAAAAATATACTTACATGCTATGTCAAAACTAATAAAGCAAAACTGATGCCTTCAATTGCAATAATCTTATTGGTATATTTCAGTAGCTTTAAAAGCTAAAAAAGGCGAAGCACCTAAAATAAATGAGATATAATGTGAGGAGGTATGAATTGGAATCTTTCTCAAAAGGCTGGGAAAAAATATATGAAGATGAAATAACGTAGGATATCTTTTACCTCTTGGATCTACTAGTTTTGTGAACATGTTTTTCATTGTCATGTGCACAAATGATGGTGCAATATAGACATTGGTAAGTAGTGGTTGTTTATTGTAAATAATTTATCACTTGAAGTTTCATTTCCTATGTCAAGCATTAGGCATCAGAATTATTAAATTTGCAATCTTTCATTAATTTAAACTAAAGAAAGATATCAAATCAATTATAGTAAATCAATCTTATGATGATAAATCCAATCATTGGGCAAGTAGTAGGAAAGTTTTTTGGAGATCTAGAATCAATGCTTCTTGAAGATTAGAGGAAGTTGAACTTAGATGTAGCCTCCAAAGGAAATTGGGTACGGGTGAGTGTTGACGGGTGTTTTATGACCGCACCAACACAGGATAAAGTTCCCAACGGTCACTGTATCCTCTCTTGATCAAAATCTCCTGCATGCTAAGATTGCATGAAAGATCATGCATTCAACTCCAAGGTTCCTTTATGCAGTGGAAGTGGACTCAGTTGGCTCGATGTGATTTGTTGGTATTTCAAGGGGACTTATGCAATTGTTCACTCTAGACAAAGGGGTTTTTGAAGATTCGGAAGATTTATTAGTGAAGTTCAAGTTTCCTAAACTAACCAAAAAGTGCGAAATTTGAATGGCTGCAGGGATTAAAAATGCTATGGTCTACTCTAGGCGCGGGTTTCACAAACTTCAACCAAGTTCTACTTTGCCTCACCTTGGACGGCTTCCACAGAACCGGTGCAATCTTCAAAGGTGTAACTAGGGGTATTTAGATCACAAATTAATATGAAGATACCATCACAACGACGCATCCCAACATATAAATCATAATCAAAGTTAAGTTCAAACTGTTCTAGTTGACCACGCACAGCGAAATCACCATCAATGAGCCCACTAGTGGTATGGATTAACGAAGCTTGCTTAATTCAACCATTACATTCCACAACTATCTATTTGCATGAAATAGAACCTATTTTATTCTAAGCTACTTTAGGATTCTATGCGAATTGGAAGGACGAAGAAATCTCGCTTCCTACCCACAACAAAAGATGAAACCACAAGCAATGATAACTCTTTTTATTATAGGAGTGTTCACAATAACTTCTTACAAAGCATTCAATTTGAAAACTTTCCTTCCTCTTCAATCTATGCTATGTTATCAATCTATCAATCTATGCTATGCTATCTCTCTATGCTCTATCTCCTCTATAATCTCTGCTATTTTATATTCTTATTCTATGATGTACAAATGAGGGGGGATTCCCTTTTATAGATGGCCAAATCCAATGGACGGCTCATATTGAATTACAATAAAGGGCTTGGATTGAGCCACATAAGCCCTAGTCAAGATTTTTCCCTAACAATTGCCAGAAAGAGGAGTGGGGTAATAAATGAGCCCAAAATGGTCACTCTCTCCCTTTGACCATTATGAGCAATTGATGCCCACCATCTTCCAAAAGATTCTTGTCCAGAAACGTGTTCCCATTGTTTTGTTCTCTGATTGCAAACTAGATGAATCTGGCAAACACAACTTCTACTTCTTGAATTGATATGGCAGACACATTTTCAATCTAAAACTCCAAGATGACGACTTCTTTCAATTGTTTGATGATGATTTTCCCCCTTGCTACGATTGCATCTTGGGTTGTGCGAAGTATGCTGGAGAACATTTTCTGGGTCATTGAAGGACTTTACACTTAAGAAGAATTCCTCTACTTTGTTCTTTGGTCCACCCCACTGTCACTCTTTAACATTGAAGCTTTTTGCTCATTCCTCCTCCTTAGCCTTGAGGATATTTTAGTACTTGAGGATGCTCTTTAACGCTTGGGCCTTTATTGTTTCCTCCATCTGGATCTTGAAGGATTTTCTTGTCTTGGACTCGACCATTTCTTCCTTGCCACCTATCTCCCTGAGTTGGGCGCATATTAGATCCTTGTGGAGAAATTCCAACGCTTAGCCGTTTCTTCCAACATCTCCCTTCATGGTTTGGGCATAAATGAGACATCATGGAGGAGTTTGAAACATGTAACTTTATTCCCTTCCAAGGTTGTAATGTTGTCCTGGAGTACTTGATCCATCACCTCAAGTCATCATGCTTTGGCCCCGGTGTTCACCCTGCAGAGCAAATAAAAAGAAGAGCATCAAAACACTTATAGTATAAATCCACTTCACTTACCTAATTTCCATGTTTTGATTTCCAAGGTCTGATTGATCTTTGGATCCGATAGAGTTCATCATTTTTCTCTAGCAAACTTTGCTTTCTTCATAACCTGTCATCATGGGCGCATTTAACATCTGTGCTTCATATTTCAATGCCTTAGACAAATTTCATTTTCCTCAAGGGCGTATTTAAGAAGTCTTACTTCAAGGGCGCATTTTCACCTTGTTGCTTCATTTTCATGCCTTAGGCATTTTATAGTGCATCTCAAGTCATCTCACTTATGGGCGCATTTAGAAATCTCTTGCTTCATTACCTGCCTTAGAAAAATTTCATATCTTCACCCATTCCCCCTTGGGTGCACTTGGAGGAGTCTACTCTTATTTTCTTAGAAAAATTTCATCTAATCTCTTCCTATTAGGGCGCATTTCATCCCTTGTTCTCTTGTTTCGTGCCTTAGGCAAATTTTTCAAGCTTTCTTACATTTCTCTTTGGGGCCCATTTGAAGGCTTGAGCTTTCAATTGTCTTTGACTCAGACAACTTCTTATCTCTTCTCCCTCAAGAACGCATTTGACCCCTTGTTTTATTTTCCTCTCCTTAGAAAATTTTCAATGAACTCACTTCATGGGCGCATTAGAGGGGTTGAGCTCTCATTTTCATGCCTTAGAAAAAGTTTGTATCTCTACTTGCTTCTTGGGCGCACTTGGAGGGGGGGCTCACATTTTTTATAGCTTAGAAGAATTTCCACTTCTTGCTTGGGCGCATTTGACTCTTCTTACTTTGGGCGCATTCTTCATGTATCCTCCTTGGTGTTCACTTCACCCCATGTTCTAGGGTCCAAATACATGTATGAGGAAGAAGTTTCTTTGACTTGGTTTCTTTTTCTTTCTTCACCTCTCCACTTTGTCTTGGGCGCAAATGAGAGGGTCTTCTTCCATTTTTCTACCTTAGACAAATTCTTCATCCAACTCCTTCCTTGGGCGCATTTGGACCCTTATGCTTTCATCTTTCATGACTTATAAAATTTTCTCACCCAACCTCTTCATGATGGGCACATTCAAGGGGTTGTGCTCATATTTCCATGCCTTAGATATTTTCAAGCCTCCATCCTCTTCTAGGGCACATATGAAAGGGTCAACTTCCATTTTTCATTGCCTTAGAAATTTTCCACTTAGGCACTCAAGTTGGGCGCATATGAGGGGTTGAGGTTTAACTTCATCTTCAAAAATTTTTATGCCTTAGATATTTTCAAGCCACCTTGGTCTTGCTTGGGCGCATTTGAGGGGTTGGCTTCAAATTTTCATGATTTAGTCAAATTTCCAACCCACTTGCCTCCTTTAGGGCGCATTTGGACCTATGAGGGAGAAGTTTTGATATCTAGTAAGTTTTAATTACTTAGTCTATTTTTCCCTACTTGCCCTTGCTTTCTATTTTTAGAAACTTTTGAAGTCTTTGTGATTTCCAAAGTTTTGCAACTTCTCAAGGCTTGAAACTCGTTCACCCTGACCCTCATGACATGATTGACTTGTTCACACCAATTTTTTGCATGCACCTTCTATTTTTAGCCTTGTTCTACATATGACTTACTAAAAATAGTAAGTGTGCAAAATGTGCTCAAATTTTACTAGTAGATTCCTTGAAAGATGCTGATCGCAATGGGATACATCAGTTTTTCATTTTTCTCGAGTTTTACCCCTCATTTTAGGCACTAAAGTTGGAAACCCTAATTTCACTTGCATGTGCCTAACTGACCTCCGTTCAACTTCGTTTTTGTTCTGAACTGCTCTGCTCCTGAAACTAAAGATCTGGTATTGCTGTAGTGAACCTGCTAAAAATAGTAAGTGCTTGAAAAAGTAATCAACTGATTGTTGGACGTGGTTGCATGTCATATGGCCCGAGAGATCTCAAAAAACCTAGAAAAACCTAGAAATCTGGCTTGCATGCGGGGTACCTACTAAAAGTAGAAAGTCATCAATTTGACTTGCATGTTATATCATTGCGAAGCTCTCAAAAAACCCAGAAAGACTATCCTGACATGCATTTAAAAATCAAACATGCAAACCCTAAAAATTGCACCCGAAGCCAAAACTGCTAAAAATAGAGAGTTGTCTGAATTAAATGAAATTTTAATGGGAGCCCGCCTGAAGATTCCTGAACGTAGTGCCAAGCTCAGATTTCAATTTGCTCACTTAAATTAACCCCAAACTAAGCCTAAAGGATAAATCGTAATCTGATAAAGACACACTCTTGACTTAGCCAAAACCTCAAGTTAGGCCAAAAGATAGGTACATCCCCGAAAAGATAGAAGGAACCGAGGGAGACAACCCCAAAACAACCCAAAACCAAAGCCAAAAGATTAGAATGGAGCAAAAATTAGGGGGGTCCCCATTTTGAATGGGATGATGTTTGAAAAGGTCACAACATCTAGCGCCACTTCGAATAAATGTTCTTGAACATTTCAAAGACAAAACCCATTCCATACTCAAAACCTTTGGATAATTCTTTCCAACGTATCAATTGACTAGGGGACATACTTAAAAGGGAAGAGGGGTCCTAAATTGGATCAAGGCACCTCATGTGTTTATTCCAACTCAAAAGACCATTGAAGCTCCTAGAATCCATCGTGACGAACTACATAATGGTCCTAACTTCAAAAGTATCCTGTAATTCTCACGAATATTGCTCCATTGCCAGCCAGGCATCCATAGTCTTGATTGAGTTATTCGCAAATTCCCAAAGCCAAATACTTTGATATTTCTTTCATTGCTCTTTTTTCAGATATTTCTTTTTAGCACATTTTATCTTTTTTTTCTTTCTTTTTTTTTTAATCTATTTTTATTTCTCTTTTGACACTACCTTTTTCTTTTCATGTATTCGCAATTGGCTCATAAGCAGTGAAGCTCATTTGGGTTTGAGAATTATAGGGATGATTAAGTAGGATTTAAGATTTTTCACCTGCCACGACTTCTCCTAAGAAACCTTAATGACTTAGGGCAATTAATCATGAGACTTGGTGTCAAGACACAATAGATGATTCCCTTCCAAGTCAAGTACAAATCCTAACCAAATGATAAAACTTGAAAGAACAACCTCGGATTCTAAAGCACTTCCTAAATGATTATCCAAGAAATGGACTAACATTGTGCCGGAGCGTGCCGAAAACAACACAACACCCTCTCTCACAAATGGGACCCCTTTATTCCCAACTAAACTAAGCAACAACTAAAGAGAACTAAACTAAGCAAAGCAGACTAAGCTAAGCAAAAACGAAAAGGAAAACCTACTCTAACAAGACAAAAATTTCGAACGGACAAGACTCAGAGGACAAAAATATATATACAACTCCTAGCATGATTTCTTAGGACATTCAACAGGAACACAACAATAGTGATAGTGCGGAGCCTAGCAAATTTGTCTTTGAACTCAGAAAAGTAATCTTTCACAATACAAATCTCAAACTCAAGCAAAACTTCAGGAAAGATTAGCAATTGAGGCAACTGATTTAGACCATGATTAATCCACAAGCAAGTTGTCTTTCCTAGACCTCCATAATCAAACTCATAACCTTCAAAATCAAGAGCAAGGAAAGAGACAACCTGGTGTTCTTCGTGCTTGAATGGAGACTCTTGATTGTTGTGCACCAACCTACCATGTGAAGAGAGATTCCAAACATCCTCTGGAGGTCGCCATTGGTGATACGTGGTTCCATTTGCATCTATGACATGCAAAATTTTACTTGCTGATTCATCTTGAGACCTTCTTGGAAGTAGACTCAGTGCCCCTTCGAATTGTTCATCACTCTTTGCTTCATCAGGTGGTACTTTGCCTTCAAGTTGACATTCTTCTTTTATCCATTCATCTTCAAGAGGTCGCAGTTGGTGATACAACACTCCGCTTGCACCAGCATCGTGCTCATGAAGTTCTGACTCAACCTTGAAACCCTAGAACAACTCTTTTATGTCTGTATCCTCATGTTGAATGAACCAAGCATCCTTGTGCACATCTGTAAGCGTGTCCTTAAAAATTAAGGATTCCTTAATAAGCTGGTTTTGAAATATAAGGGGTAGCGCCCCTTCAAATTATTCTGTTTGTGGGCGGGAGGCGGGGCATTTGAAATATGATGATTGTTCTTCATACACTCCTTTTGATGTCGCAACCTGCTCATTAGTTTGCCCATCTTTTTGATCATTTTCTCCAAGGGTACTTGAAATTTCCTTTCTTATAATGGCTTGCAGCTCTTCATTTGGATCTTCTCTTTGTGGTGTGGATGAATGCTCAACAAGGATTTCCTCTTTTTCTTGGATTGACGAAGCATCAAGCTATAGGTCTTCGTGATAGTTTTCCGAACCTTGACCATTGCCCACAATTTCTTCATTCTTCTGAACGTCTTCCATTGTTTCCTTCATTTCAACGCTTTCTTCCTTCGGCGCAATGTTCGGAACTTCATTTTCATCTACAATTTCTTTTGGCTCAATCGTGCTATCTTCTTGAAACTCACTTCTTTGATTGTCGCATGATGTGGTGCTATGCTTCTTCGGATAAGTTTCGCCCTTCACAGCTGTGAGATTCATCCTCCACATTTTGTCTTCTAGGAATTCCTTCTTTGGTGCAAGGTATGCTGGCCGAATGTGTGCTTCTTTGCAATCCTTTGAAAATTCTGCACTGCATATACCTGGTTGTTCCAACAATCCTAACTGATGCTATACTTGGCTAATGGCCTCCTTGCATAATTAACAAGTGAATTCCGAATGCCTTGCATTGTGAATTCTACACTAGCCAGCCAACAAGATGCTTTCCGTGGGCAACTTTTCAATGCTCAACTGCTTCTTGCTTATTTCTTTGTATCTCTCGAAGAATTCACTGAGACTTGGGTTTTCTGATTGAGGGTTTGCTGGCACCACTGGTTTGAAAATATCCTGAAAGAAAATTTTTCGTTGCAAAACCAGATGTACCCTTGACAAGAATGTCACACAATTTAATTCATTATGCCAAGTGGTACCGTGAATTCTGCATCCATCTCTCGTTGCAAAGTCAGATAAACTTCTTGGAAACAACTATGCATTCAAAAATCGATGTAGCATGGGAAAATCAACTTGACGACCTTCATGGTCATAAGAAATTTGTTACTGCTGCCCATCCATTGAGGAATCACTATTTTTACTGATCGAAGGCAACTCTTGTTCGGCATTCACATTCTTAGAAACAATCCAATGTTCCTCCCCTTCACAGCTTCTGGAACAATTCAATGCTCGCCCTCCTTCTAGCGCCAATTTTGTTCACGGGTGTTTTATGACCACACCAACACAGAATAAAGTTCCCAATGGTCACTCTATCCTCTCTTGATCAAAATTTCCTGCATGCTAAGATTGCAAGAAAGATCATGCATTCAACTCCAAGGTTCCTTTATGGAGTGGACATGGACTCAGTTGGCTCCATGTGATTTGTTGGTATTTCAAGGGGACTTACGCAATTGTTCACTCCAGAGAAAGGGGTTTTCGAAGATTCAGAAGATTTATCAGTGAAGTTCAAGTTTCCTAAACTAACCAGAAAGTGCGTAATTTGAATGGCTGCAGGGATTAAAAATGCTATGGTCTACTCTAGGCGTGAGACATGGAGATCAAATTTCACAAACTTCAACCAAGTTCTGCTTTGCCTCACCTTGGACAACTTCCACAGAACTGGTGCAATCTTCAAAGGTGTAACTAGGGGCATTCAGATCACAACTTAATATGAAGATACCATCACAACGACGCATACCAACATATAAATCATAATCAAAGTTAAGTCCAAACTGTTCTAGTTGACCACGCAAGGCGAACTCACCATCAATGAGCCCACTAGTGGTATGGATTAACGAAGCTTGCTTAATTCAACCACCACATTCCACAACTATCTATTTGCATGAAATGGAATCTATTTTACTCTAAGCTACTTTAGGATTCTATGCAAATTGGAAGGACGAAGAAATCTCGCTTCCTACCCACAACAAAAGATGAAACCACAAGCAATGATAACTCTTTTTATTATAGGAGTGTTCACAACAACTTCTTACAAAGCATTCAATTTGAAAACTTTCCTTCCTCTTCAATCTATGCTATGCTATCTCTCTATGCTCTATCTCCTCTATAATCTCTGCTATTCTATATTCTTATTCTATGATGTACAAATGAGGGGGGGTGCCCCTTTTATAGATAGCCAAATCCAATGGACGGCTCATATTGAATTACAATGAAGGGCTCGGATTGAGCCACATAAGCCCTAGTCAAGATTCTGCCTTAAAAACTGCCAGAAAGAGGAGTGGGGTAATAAATGAGCCCAAAATGCTCACTCTCTCCCTTTGATCATTATGAGCAATTAATGCCCACCATCTTCCAAAAGATTCTCGTCCAGAAACGCGTTCCCATTATTCTTTTCTCTAACTGCAAACTGGATGAATCTGGCCAACGCAGCTTCTACTTCTTGAACTGATATGGCAAGCATGTTCTCATTCTAAAACTACAAGATGGTGACTTCTTTCTCCTATTTGATGATGATTTTCGCCCTTGCTGCTATTGCATTTTGGGTTGTGCGAATTATGCTGGAGAACATTTTCTAGGTCATTGAAGGACTTCACACTTATGAAGAATTCCTCTACTTTGTTCTTTGGTCCACCCCGCTGTCACTCTTTAACATTGAAGCTTTTTGCTCACTCCTCCTCCTTAGCCTTGAGGACATTTTAGTGCTTGAGGATGCTCTTTAATGCTTGGGCCTTTATCTTTTCCTCCATCTGGATCTTGAAGGATTTTCTTGTCTTAGACTCGACCATTTCTTCCTTGCCACCTGTCTCCTTGAGTTGGGTGCATATTAGATCCTTGTGGAGAAATTCCAACGCTTAACCGTTTCTTCCAACATCTCCCTTCATGGTTTGGGCACAAATGAGACATCATGGAGGAGTTTGAAACATGTAACTTTATTCCCTTCCAAGGTTGTAATGTTGTCCTAGAGTACTTGATCTATCACCTAGAGTCATCATGCTTTGGCCCCGGTGTTCACCCTGCAGAGCAAATAAAAAGAAGAGCATCAAAACACTTATAGTATAAATCCACTTCACTTACCTAATTTCCATGTTTTGATTTCCAAGGTCTGATTGATCTCTGGATTCGATAGAGTTCGTCATTTTTCTCTAGCAAACTTTGCTTTCTTGATAACCTGTCATCATGGGCGCATTTAACATCTGTGCTTCATATTTGAATGCCTTAGACAAATTATTTCATTTTCTTCAAGGGCGTATTTAAGAAGTCTTACTTAAAGGGCGCATTTTCACCTTGTTGCTTCATTTTCATGCCTTAGGCGTTTTAGAGTGCATCTCAAGTCATCTCACTTATGGGCGCATTTAGAAGGCTCTTGCTTCATTACCTGCCTTAGAAAATTTTCATATCTTCACTCATTCCCCCTTGGGCGCACTTAGAGGAGTCTTCTCTTATTTTCTTTGCCTTAGAAAAATTTCATCTAATCTCTTCCTTTTAGGGCGCATTTCATCCCTTGTTCTCTTGTTTCATGCCTGAGGCAAATTTTTCAAGCTTTCTTACATTTCTCCTTGGGGCGCATTTGAACGCTTGAGCTTTCATTTTCTTTGACTTATACAACTTCTTATCTCTTCTCCCTCAAGAGCGCATTTGACCCCTTGTTGTTTTATTTTCCTCTCCTTAGAAAATTTTCAATGAACTCACTTAATGGGCACATTAGAGGGGTTGAGCTCTCATTTTCATGCCTTAGAAAAAGTTTGTATCTCTACTTGCTTCTTGGGCGCACTTGGAGGGGGGGGGGGCTCACATTTTTTATAACTTAGAAGAATTTCCACTTCTTGCTTGGGCGCATTTGACTCTTCTTACTTTGGGCGCATTCTTCATGTATCCTCCTTGGTGCTCACTTCACCCCATGTTCTAGGGCGCAAATACATGTATGAGGAAGAAGTTTCTTTGACTTAGCTTCTTTTTCTTTCTTCACCTCTCCACTTTGTCTTGGGCGCAAATGAGAGGGTTTTCTTCCATTTTTCTGCCTTAGACAAATTCTTCATCCAACTCCTTCCTTGGGCGCATTTGGACCCTTATGCTTTCATCTTCCATGACTTATAAAATTTTCTCACCCAACCTCTTCATGATGGGCGCATTCAAGGGGTTGTGCTCATATTTCCATGCCTTAGATATTTTCAAGCCTCCCTCCTCTTCTAGGGCGCATATGAAAGGGTCAACTTCCATTTTTCATTGCCTTAGAAATTTTCCACTTAGGCACTCAATTCGGGTGCATATGAGGGGTTTCGGTTTCACTTCATCTTCAAAAGATTTTATGCCTTAGATATTTTCAAGCCACCTTGGTCTTGCTTGGGTGCATTTGAGGGGTTGGCTTCAAATTTTCATGACTTAGCCAAATTTCCAGCGCACCTGCCTCCTTTAGGGCGCATTTGGATCTATGAGGGAGAAGTTTTGACATCTAGGAAGTTTCAATCACTTAGTCAATTTTCCCTTGCTTTCCCTTGCTTTCTATTTTTAGAAACTTCTGAAGTCTTTGTGATTTCCAAAGTTTTGCAACTTCTCAAGACTTGAAACTCGTTCACCTTGACCCTTATGACATGACTGACCTGTTCACACCAATTTTTTGCATGCACCTGCTATTTTTAGCAATGTTCTGGATATGACTTACTAAAAATAGTAAGTGTGCAGAATGTGCTCAAATTTTACCAGTAGATTCCTTGAAAGATGCTGATCGCAATGGGATACATCGGTTTTTCATTTTTCTTGAGTTTTACCCCTCATTTTAGGCACCAAAGTTGGAAACCCTAATTTCACTTGCATGTGCCTAACTAACCTCCGTTCAACTTCGTTTTTGTTCTGAACTGCTCTGCTCCTGAAACTAAAGATCTAGTATTGCTGTAGTGAACCTGCTAAAAATAGTAAGTGCTTGAAAAAGTGATCAACTGATTGTTGGACGTGGTTGCATGTCATATGGCCCGAGAGATCTCAAAAAACCTAGAAAAACCTAGAAATCTGGCTTGCATGCGGGGTACCTACTAAAAGTAGAAAGTCATCAATTTGACTTGCATGTTATATCATCGTGAAGCTCTCGAAAAACCCAGAAAGACTATCCTGACATGCATTGAAAAATCAAACATGCAAACCGTAAAAATTGCTCTCGAAGCTAGCACTGCTAAAAATAGAAAGTTGTCTGAATTCAATGAAATTTTAATGGGAGCCCGCCTGAAGATTCCTGAATGCAGTGCCAAGCTTAGATTTCAATTTGCTCACTTAAATTAACCCCAAACTAAGCCTGGAGGATAAACCGTAATTTGATAAAGACGCACTCCAAACTTAGCCAAAACCTCTAGTTAGGCCAAAAGATAGGTACATCCCTGGAAAGATAGAAGGAACCAAGAGAGACAGCCCCAAAACAACCCAAAACCAAAGCCAAAAGACCCGAATGGAGCAAAAATTAAGGGGTTCCCCATTTTGAATGGGGTGATGTATGAAAAGGTCACAACAGTGAGAATTTGAGTGCATAGGTGATAAGTTGTATTGGTATGTTATGAGCTAGCATAATGCTAGAGTTGTGGGAATTAAGCTTGGTATTTGAGAAGCTAAAGATTGAGGGTTGGTCAAGAATATACTAGACTTATTTTAAACTTTCATTGCCATACGTGAAGAAGAGGGGTTTACATTAAACTCTCTTTATTGTACATGGAGGAGATGGATTTGCAAACCCCTAACGATTATAGGCTAGGTAACCTAGTTAGTGACATCAATACCAATCAAGGGGCTACAAGGTCTATCAAGTATGATCATGTGAGAAGAAATATAAACTATGTAGCTGATCTTTTGGTAAAATGGATCACTGCATTATTCCTTTGGACCTTAATATCTACAGATTGGGTGAACATTGGTGGCTTTGACTACAAAGAATTCACAAAGCTCTATCTCGACATTGACAAAGACATGTTAGAAAGACTCAAGAGGTTCAAGATCAAGGCCTTGAAGCCTTGATATTGACTATCCTTCTATTTTTTGCTAATTAATATTAAACATTAATGTTTAAAGTGATTGTTATTATGAGTAAGGGGTTAACACTTCTATCACCCTTCAATTTGATGAGATATTGAATTTACTTTCATTACAAACAATATGGTTATGGATTTATGGTACCATCTAGTAAAGGCTCAATGAAATGATGATGAAGGTTTTTATGGTTTGGCATTCATGGTCTAAATTAGAGCTTAGATTTATGGTGCAAACATGCTTGGATCACTTAAGCATAGGGATGGGTTCATATCAATTTACAATAGTGGAAATAGTATGATGTCAATAGGTGAGTGAAACTAATATTATTGGCATTCATAAAGAATTTTCTATGCATCCCCATGATTTTTGAGAAGTTAGGCATGTTTATTCCATAGTGCTCTTCTATTATGAGTCTAGGCGGTTACAATGTTGGTTGTCAACATGGCCAAAGATGGGGCTAGGGAAAAGTATACTAGGATAAGTAGGAAGAAGAGATGAATATCATGTGGCAAAAGAAGTTTGGATCTAGGAATTCTTTTTGAGCTGCAACTAAGGTTAGGAATCCACTCTCCAAAATTGAAAAGAACTTTGGAAAAACGCTATTAAGGAGGGGGGAAACATGGAGGATTCTTTTACTCACAACCTCAATTGGACTCAGTTCATATGAAGGGTTGTAATTATTTGTTGAAATGATATCGCGGTTAATTTAGCTATCATACACTTTCCTTGAGGTTTGGGGAGTGTTGTTGAGAAATGCCAAGGTTAGCTTGTTGAGGAATGATTGAAAAATAGGTGGATGACCTTTGTAGGAACTTGCAAAATACTATCAAATAGAAACAATAAAATGAGAAAAAGAACACAATGCTTGTAAAATAGCTGCAAATATTCTTACATTCATGAATCTAGAACAAGAGTAATAGGCCTCTTTGAGGGGGGAACCTACTTAAGAGAAAATCTCCAATAAAAAGTATGATTCTTAGATGATCTTCTCTTCACTACAATAGCAATATATTCGTGAATATAGAACAAGAATGATAGACCTCTTTGAGGGGGCAACCTACTTAAGAGAAAATATCCAATACAAAGTATGATTCCAAGATGATATTCTCTTCATTACAACATAAATATATTAAGATCACAAAAAGTGACTTATGAGGTACAACAAATCATAGTTTGAAGACTCTCCGAGTACTCTGCAAGACTCTCCAAAATCCCAAGTCTTTGAGCTGGCTGAGTCGAGTCAACCAAACTCCCGTGTCGAGTTTGGCTGAGTCTTGGAGAGTACTCAACCAAGTCCTGTTCCAAGACTCCTGAGTCCTAAGCTCAGACCCTTCTAGTGCCTGAACATGACAAACATAGTGGCTGAAATTTCAAATTTTGAGAGTTTGAGGATCATATGACGTGTAATGTTTGAATTATGACAAATTGATAGTCAAATTAGACTTTTATGTTCTCTAAATGTTTTTTTTTTTTTTTTTGTAATTATGAGGTTTTTTTTTGCCGAGTCTGTGCCAATTCTCAAGTCAAAGTCAAAATTTTGGGCTGCCGAGTTTGAGTTTTCAAACTATGGACTACAACCCATGTAGGATAAATCCTTACACTTACTATGAACATATTATACTATGATAAACTTCATTTGATCCATTTGTGATAAATCCACAAACCGTAATAATAAATAAAGAACTAAAGTATGGTTATTACAATGCTCATAACAATAATAGAAGGTTAGTGTAATGACCCCAAACTAAAATATTCATATAAGTTGCTTAGATTTAGAATAGTTCAATGAAAATCAACCAAAACATTCATATAAAATACTTAGACTTGGAGTGCTCACATAAAATAAGTAGATCTACATATATAAACTAGTTGGAACAAAGTATTTCATTCAAATAGTTCATTCAATAATTATAAGATTTGTTGCTTCAACTGTTTTCTTAAAACAAAGATTACAATGATCACAAATATATTTAGAATGTTGAAATCCATTAAGATTGAAGTGCAAATGCAACATTCGTGTGAAGTTGTCTCAAGGATTCAAAGGGGCTTCATCCTTTGAACTCCAAGAAACCAATGGGATTTTGTCTACTAGTCTCTTGGAAACCAATGGGGTTTCATCTATTGATCTCCAAAACCTAAGGGTTTTCATCCTTAGATCTTAAAAATGAACACAAGTGCTCAAATTGACATTTTGGGTTTGTTGAGATGATGTCCAAAGATGATTCAAACTGATGAAATTGCCCACTCTATAAAGAGGTCAAAGGCCTAGCATGGGCCCACTCATGTTGAGAGTTGTTTGAAAGATTCCTACTATTTTACATTTAAATTTGTACACATTTATGTCATGCCAAGTTAGCCCTAATTATTAGTGAATTCATTTGTTTGAAAGGTAGTGTTCTATGATAGAGCATGCTAGAAAGTGGGAGTTTGAGGAAATGCTTTCTAGAAGGATGCAATGTTGGGAGGTGGTGGGATTGGGGGTTGGCAATATCAAGTGCATGGGGAAGTGAGAGTTTGCAGGTTTGCAGAAAGAAAGGGAGTGGGAGACTAGGGATTGATATTTTTTTGAGATATGTGATACTAGTAGGGAATGGAAGAAAAGTATGAAATTATGGAAAATCTGAAATCCCGTCCAAGGTTGGAAAGTGACTTAGACATTTTCACACTTAGAATAAGGGACATTACAAGTTCTCCTTTCCCAAAATTTCTTGCCTTCAAGCAATTGAAATTTGGATGCTCCAAGATCTTTGGTCCTTCCCAAGTAGCATCTTCAATGGGTAAATTCTTTCAACGAGCTAGATACTTTGTAATGTTTCTATTCTTCAAATTCTTTACCTTGGTATCAATAATAGCATTAGGTTCCAATATGAGTTTTTTTCATCATCTAAGGGTGGAAAATCCACTAATGGTGTGATATTTTGTCCAAAGGGTCCTCTTGAGGAAAGACACATGAAACATGTTATGAATCCTACTATTTTTTGGTAATTCCAATTCATGCAACTTCATCAACTCTCCTTAAGACCCTATAAGGCCTATATAAGCATGCTTTGAGATTTTTGGCCCCACTACTTTTGATGGAGGTTTTCCTATTAAGTATATAATCTTAGAAAGACCAACTTTCCCACTTCAAATGAACTCACTGTGTGCTTCTAACTTGTGTAGAATTTTCATAAATCTATTGATCCAGAGCACGGGCCATTACAAATTCAATCTCCTTTGTAAGAATCTTAATCTTGTATATCTTCAATGAATGATATTCATATAAATTGCTTCACAAACTATGCCTTGCACAATTATTCTTCTCTCCTCATCAATTTCCTTGTGTTTGAATAATGTATCTTTTAGGCTCCACACTTGCATCTACTTCTCTTAAATTATCTTCTCATGTCTCTTACTACTCAACACCCACTACACTTGGTGTATATATATGATATTTCTTTGTATTTCTCACACACCTTCTCCTCAATTCACAATCATTTTTTATATCTTCATAACCTACTGAAAGGATGCATCTCTTTTAAGAGAGATAACGCTTATAAAAGTCACCACCTTTTCATTATCCACTCTTTATCTTAATTGATGCCTTCTTAAATGTCGTTTTATTATCTTCAACAAATCTTTAAACTATATTCCTGCCTTTGTGCCCTTTCATAGGGTTGCTCCCTTTGAGAAGGATGATCGCTGCCTTTTATAACAAAATGATTACCTTCTAATACAGATTCGCTGCCCTTTAAGGTTAATCTCACTCTTTAATAATAGTCGCTGCTTCTTTATTCTTTAATACTAATCGCTGTTTTTCTTTTTGAAAGATAATCACTGCTTTATCTTTTAAAGATAACAGATGCCTTCTAATAATCATGATCGCTTGCTTTATATTCTTTATTTCTGTCTTTATTAATCTTCACCGCTCCTATTTTAGACTTCAATCACTTCTATTCATATTGCTGCCCATGATCATCTCTCATCTCACTCTTGAGCGATTTCATATAAATATATTTGTATGCCTTTGAACTAGTAATAAATTGTGGTCGGCCAAGCATAGTTTATTTTTAAATCACTTCCAAGGAAATCGGCGAACAAGCATATATATAAAATTATTATAATTTATGGCACTTGAAACAACCTTAAGGAGATTGGCATCAATGCAATGTTGCCTTGACCATTCACAAATCTTGTCCTAGCCTTATCTTTATCTTCATTCAAATCTGATCTCTCCTTTGACTCCTTAATAGTGTGCATAGCTTTTCCATCACTTGTGTTAATGCATGAGCTCATTATTTTTCCCGTGTATGTCTTCTTGGTCTCTTGATTTTGTTTAGTGATTAGTGGCTTTTGGCCTTTATAGATCACACGTCTTTGGCACAATCTCACCTATCAATCTTGCCAACAATCTCACCTATATGCATTTGATATTAATGATGACATCCAACCATCTTGTTTATTTGCTTTGACATCAATGACAATCTTTGCAACAATCTTGAACAACAAATTCCTTCTTGACATCAATGACAACATTTGCAACAGATTTGCACCCTTTTGCTTTGAGTTGCTTGTTCAGTGGTATTGAGCGTGTTCCCTGTTGGTTGGCATTTGCTAGTGGTGTAATCTATTGTGCAGAGTAGTTTATGGATGATACTAGGGGACTGTTTTGACTTGCAGCAGTGGTTCATAGACCTGCAATGCATCTCTTAGTTGAAATTAGACCTGCAACAGCTATCATTACTGTTCATTGAGGTATTTCTTAAGGGTATTTCATTGTTATGATTGTCTCATGTTTTATCATCCTTTTGGAGTGCTTGACATCAGAAAAAATGATGTAAAGAGCCTTTAATGACTATTGAATATCTATTTTAGACTTAGCAGCAGTTATATCTGAGTTTGGCTAGTTCATGTTGAGTTTATTGTTGTTGAAAATCTCAAAAATAAAAAGTAGGGTGGTTATTATGTAAAATGTGATGCTTCAAGAGAGATAAATGGAGTTGTCTTGTTACAAAAGGGACATCCCATAGCATTTGAAAGAAGGAAATTGAAATAATCAAAAAAAGGATTCTCTATCTATGACAATGAGATAATGGCTATCATTTATACTTTGGCAAAGTTCAAACAATATTTTCTTTATGGAAGCTTCATGGTGAAGACAAAACATAACAACTTGAAGTTCTTCCTTACCAAATGTGATTTGAATGAAAAGCAACGAAAATGGGTGAATAAGCTCCAACATTATGATCTTGACATGGAGTACATGAAAGGAAAAAAAAATGTAGTTGTTGATGCCCATTCTAGAAAGCCTGCTCTATGCTCTACTTCTACTATTTTTGTCAATTGGAAGGTCACAATTATGGAAAGAATATGTTAAAAATGCATTTTCTACTCATCTCCTTGATAGGAATGTGAGGGAAGATGGATTTGTAGTAAAAAGGGGTCTTATTCATTATAAAAATAGAATCTTCCTAGTTCCTGAATCCCAAATGAAAGAGAGAATTTTAAGGGCTTTTCATGATGCATTGCTAGTAAGTCTTCTAGAATTTTACAAGACCTATAGAAAAATTAGAGAAAGGTCATAATGTAAGGGCCTTAAGAAGGATGTCCTAAAACACATTAAAGAGTGCATGACCTGTCAACAAAACCAAGTAAAACATGTTTTTCTAATAGGCTTGTTTCAGCCATTGCCTATCCCAAATTAGAAGTGAGAAGCATATTCAAGGATTTCATTACAAGCCTCACCAAGGTACAAGGAAAAAATTGGATCTATGTTGTGGTGGACAAACTAACGAAGTATGCTCACTTCTTTGTTATTTCTTCAAAACTCAAAACACATCATATAACTGATTTACTTTTCAAAGAAATGTCTAGGCAACTATTGTCAATGGCAAAGATAGTAGATTCCTCAGCTCTTTTTTGTCAAGGGATATTTTATCTAACTGGTACAAAACACATCTCAGTACAAGCTATCATCTCCAAATAGTTGCACAAATAGAGATAGCAAACAAGTCGGATGAAGGCTATTTGAGGAACTATGTTTCAGATCAGCGATCAACTTGGGTGAAGTGGTTATATTTGAGAGAATACTACTACAATACTACCCACCATATGTCCAATGGAATGTCTCCACTCATGGCATTATATGGTTATGATGCATTAAATTTTGTCGATTTAGTGTTTACAAATAGTGGAGTGTCAGCAGTTAATGACTTGGTGAAGCATAGCCAAGACATATTGATATCACTCAAAGATCATCTTCAACAAACTCATAATCGATAGAAATTCTATGTAGATCAAAACCATAAAAAGAAGTCATTTGAAGTTGGAGATATGTTTCTTCTAAGTTGCAAACTTATAGACAAACCTCCATCAAAAGTATTGGGGTTGAAAATCTCACACCATGTTTTTATGTGCCTTACAAGATCTTGAGGAGAGTTGGTGAAGTTACATATGAGTTGAATTTTCCAAAATAAAGTAAAATTCATAATGTCCTTTGTGTATCTTGAGAGGACCCTTGGACAACAGATTGCACTATTAGTAGATTTTCCACCCTTGGATGAAGGCTAGTTGCACAAATAGAGATAGCAAACAAGTCGGATGAAGGCTATTTGAGGAACTATGTTTCAGATCAGCGATCAACTTGGGTGAAGTGGTTATATTTGAGAGAATACTACTACAATACTACCCACCATATGTCCAATGGAATGTCTCCACTCATGGCATTATATGGTTATGATGCATTAAATTTTGTCGATTTAGTGTTTACAAATAGTGGAGTGTCAGCAGTTAATGACTTGGTGAAGCATAGCCAAGACATATTGATATCACTCAAAGATCATCTTCAACAAACTCATAATCGATAGAAATTCTATGTAGATCAAAACCATAAAAAGAAGTCATTTGAAGTTGGAGATATGTTTCTTCTAAGTTGCAAACTTATAGACAAACCTCCATCAAAAGTATTGGGGTTGAAAATCTCACACCATGTTTTTATGTGCCTTACAAGATCTTGAGGAGAGTTGGTGAAGTTACATATGAGTTGAATTTTCCAAAATAAAGTAAAATTCATAATGTCCTTTGTGTATCTTGAGAGGACCCTTGGACAACAGATTGCACTATTAGTAGATTTTCCACCCTTGGATGAAGGCTAGTTGCACAAATAGAGATAGCAAACAAGTCGGATGAAGGCTATTTGAGGAACTATGTTTCAGATCAGCGATCAACTTGGGTGAAGTGGTTATATTTGAGAGAATACTACTACAATACTACCCACCATATGTCCAATGGAATGTCTCCACTCATGGCATTATATGGTTATGATGCATTAAATTTTGTCGATTTAGTGTTTACAAATAGTGGAGTGTCAGCAGTTAATGACTTGGTGAAGCATAGCCAAGACATATTGATATCACTCAAAGATCATCTTCAACAAACTCATAATCGATAGAAATTCTATGTAGATCAAAACCATAAAAAGAAGTCATTTGAAGTTGGAGATATGTTTCTTCTAAGTTGCAAACTTATAGACAAACCTCCATCAAAAGTATTGGGGTTGAAAATCTCACACCATGTTTTTATGTGCCTTACAAGATCTTGAGGAGAGTTGGTGAAGTTACATATGAGTTGAATTTTCCAAAATAAAGTAAAATTCATAATGTCCTTTGTGTATCTTGAGAGGACCCTTGGACAACATATTGCACTATTAGTAGATTTTCCACCCTTGGATGAGGAGAAAAGGCTCATATTGGAAAACAATATTGTTATTGATACCAAGGTGAAAAAGTTGAGGAATAAAAGCATTACAAAGTATTTGGTTTGATGGAAGGATCTACATATTGAAGAGGCTACTTGAGAAGAACCAAAGATCTTGGAGCACCCAAATTTGCATTGCTTAAAGGTGAACAATTGTGGAAAGGGTAGGCTTGTAATGCCCCTAATCCAAGTATGAAGGAATTTGAGTCACTTTCCCACTTTGGGCTAGATTTCAGACTTTCTCATATTGTCATTCCTTTCCTCAATTCCCTATTTCCCCTCAACCCACTTCCTTCTCTCTCGCGAACCATTAGACTTCTATCTCTTCATTTGTTTGACAGCCTGGTTCCCCAACCCTCGCTTCTCCACTCACACATTCCTCTTCAGACCTTTGGGTTGTCAATGACAATCTACCTCTATGGAATTGTTAGTGGCATATTCCAACCCTTGAATCTCCGAACCCCCACCACATTGCTCTTGTCACCATGCTAATCCCTAGACCCTTGTTGTATTACATCCTAGCATGCTGGAATCCCATTTCCCGAACCCCTGACATTGGGCCTACGAAGTATTATTGACTCATTCTATTGGTAAATATTTTCTTGGATCCCCACTTTCTAGCATGCACTTTCACAGGACCCCATTGTTTGAGCAAAAAAATTCACCAATCTTCAAGTTCAACTAGGAACACCATTAATGGGCTCAAATTTGAATGTAAAATGGCAGAAAACTCTTAAACAATTCTCAACACATTTGGGCCATGTTAGAACTTCAACTCCTATATAAGGCAATTCATCAATTTGGATTATCCTTTAAAATCACATCAACAAACATCGGCCCTAGTTCAAGCACTTGTGTTCAACTTTTGGATCTAAGGACAAAAACCTTTGGATTTGGAGATCAAAGGACGAAAAACCTTTGGTTTTTGGAGGGAATCTTCATATGGAGGTTGCATCAGCACTTCAACAGAGAGGTTTGATAGTACCTATGAAAATATTTGTGGTTCTTGGTTTGAAGCTCCACATTTTTCAACTTTTGGGTGAGCTACATGAGTTAGGGTTTATTGAAATAGTGTTTAGGGTTTATCTTGGCTTGAGAAACCTTACAAAAACCTAACTCTTTGGTTGCTTTTATCTTGGTCTAATTCCATGTTGGCCCGACCCCTTTTACCTTGTGATACCAATTAGTCCTTCGCTTTGCATAATCCTTTTAACTTTCATAATCCAAGCCTTTGAATTATGTCTAGCTGAGTCCCTCTCAAAATTTTCCATTTCCATGAATATTTGGTCGCTGTCCTAAGTTTGAGCTATGCATATGTGCTTTTATCGAAATGTCATTTGATTATGTTACGCAGGAAATGTCACCACTTTTAAAACAATTTATGCGCATGTGAAAAATAATTCACTTAAGTTGCTCCTTCCTTGCTCGGCTTTGACCACACAGCAGAGTCTCATTGCATCGCTTAACCTCTTTGCATCTCGTTTTCTATTGTTGAGTGCCTATTGCTAAATGGACTATGTGCGGTCGGTCGTGATTGAAACACGTGGCCAAATCTTGTTTCATCAGATGCATCCTTTTGCATTGCGTTTGTGAAATGAGTAGCATATATCCAAAGTGCGATGTGCGATGAGAATAAAGAAGGAAGGGATAAAAGAATATGCTCAAGGAATATTCTATGCAAGTGTCCACTCATTACATTGCAAGGTCTCTTCCCATCACAGTTTGTATTCCATGAGGCATGGAGGAAAGTGCGATATGTGCTAAGCCTCTCAATTTGCCACACGTCATCTGGCTTCATCATATAACCTCAGTGCATCACAAATATGAATGAAGGGGGAACATGAAGAAATGCGATGTACGATGAACTAAAGGAGGAAGGGTATATGCCAAAGGGAATATTCTGTGCCAGGTGTTGATACCTCAGCTTGTTGCATTGATCCTTTGTATCGCAAATTTGACTCATTGAGCCTAAAACCTAAATGCGATGTGCAATGGCTGTAAAGGAAAAGTTGATAAAAAGGTTTTAAAGCAATGGGGGGTACGTGGCAATTCCTCGACTCATCGCAAAATTCTTTCATATTGCACTTTGTGGAGGTAACTTTTAAAGCAAAAAGTGGTGTGCTATGAATGCGCGATGACCATCGATCTTGTTTTAAAACAATTTGATCGACAACCAAAATTCAAATGTGAATGGATAACTGACAAACTAATTTCTTCACTCGCGTGAGCCGTCTCTTTGCAATTAATGGTGTATCTATTTAATTTGAAGGCCATAAAGTTGAGAATTTCTTTATTTTTCATTGTCCTTGCAAAAGTATTCAAGCAAACGGAGCTCCAGGCGAACAGTTTCAAGCAAAGAATAGCTAGGGTTTCCCAAGTAAGTGAGAATCTTCATCCTTCTATGCATAATTTCAATTAAGTGTTGGAGAAAAGCGTTGTAGCTATATACAGATTGAATTAGCGTTGTTGGGGTTTTTAGTGTGGAATTTTTGAAAAGAAATTGTTAAAGCCCTAGCTTGTTTTAAGGAAATACTTATAGGGTTTTGTATAAATTGAGCCACAAATCTACACAATCTTGGTAGGGTATTGAATAATTGTGAAACCCTAGTGTTTGAATTAGATTGTAAAAACCCTAGTTCATCAAAACCTACGAACTAAGTCAAGCTAATGGTTCATCAAAGGCCAAACCTAAAACCAAAAAGGTTAAGTCTAAAATTGAGGATAATCCTAAAGCAAAGGGAGTTAAGAGAGATTATGCCAAATTCAAGGAGGATGACCTCATGCAATTATTCCTGAGAGCCAAGGTGATTGGAAAAAGAGCTACTGGTGAAGGTATTTTGTCTAATCATTTGTAGGACAGCACCAGGCAAGTTGGGGATATAACAGTGCCATAGAATGGGTGGGAATTGTTCCAATATGCATACAAAAGGTCAGATTACCCACATCCATCCAGCAATTTATGGACATGTGACTTCGGAAAGCTCATTGTGCCAAATATCTTTGTAGAAGTTGATTTGATTAAAACAGTTGCAAAGTGTTATGACCCCGAGGCAAGAATTATTAAGAGCAAAAAGGGGACTCCATTATTGGATATTAGAAGGAGTCAGATTATAAGAACTTTTAGATTAAACCCCTCTACTACAGTTTCTATCAAATTTAGTGCATTGTGTCAAGAATATGCAAGAGATAAATATGGGTATAGAAATTATGTATTTCCAAGGCATAGAAGAAAGGATTTGGGCAAGAAAGGGGTGAGGTTTACCCCGAAGGAGTTTGAGCCTTTTAACTATGATGAATTTGAAGGCTACTTCAAGAACACATACTTTGGCTTATGCTAGGTGCTGGGGAAAACTTATGATTTGAGAATGTCTATTTAGTTGACGATGATGGCAATGGATATCCAAGATAAATATTCTAACAAGGACTTTGATTATGCTTCCTATTTGGATGAACAAATCCACAAGCAATTAAAGGATGTGAAGGAGCCCAATGCCCCATTGAGGTTCACACACTATTATGTGCTAATGCATATGTTTTTTTATGGATTGGAGAGAAGGCATGGTCCAAGTTCATGGACCTAAGGAAAAATGATGAACGAGGAAATGATCTGTCTATGCAGCTGTGGACACACATTTGGGATCAGAATTGCTATGATTCCAATTATACATCTTTCTATAATGGAATGGTATATGGTATATGGATAATTTGGGATGCAAACCAATGTATAGGATCTCAAGAGGTATCAAAGAGATTTTGAGGCCCCTGTAGTTCAAAGCCAACACCAAGTTGGATCATAATTGGGGAGATTGGTACTTGCAAACTACTTGCACGGTTTTAGGGTTTATGGTGCTTTGGTGCAGCCACACTCCTTACCCATCTATGTATTAGAAAGACTTGTTTTCATGGAGATTATGTGGTAACTTGATACCATGGATAAGGAGCACATTAGGGGTGCCAAGAAGGGATCATTTATCCCAAGACAATTTTCCTTTCTCATTTTAAGGTCACACCCAAGGAAGGCTTGGAAGAATTTTCTGATATGTTGAAAGCTTATAGAATGAAGGTTGAGAAAGTGAGGAATTGTGACCCCGGGGGCTTTATTGATAAGGAGAAAAGGGATAGAAGTAGATCTAGATTTTATCATCATTTCATGTACACAGAGGATGCGATTAGAAATTTGGCATTTGATGCAGAGGTTAATGAGAGAAAGAAGGCATGGATGCATATCAATAAGATTGAGGAGGCAAGGCTTAAAGTGAACCCATTATATGTGAGCCCATATGCTCAAATACAAGATCCCTTTCAGAAAGCCATGGCGATGTTGGAAGCATATAAAAATGGCACATTTCTGAACTTGATAAGGCAAGCTGAGGAAGCAGCAAAGAAAAAGGAGGAGCATGTGGCCAGAATTCAAAGTAGGCCTGCTCAATTTGCTGCTCATGGTCCTTCTATTCAGCCCATGGAAATAGAAGAGGTATCGATGGTTCACCCCCTTGTTGAGTATGTTGTTGAGTCAAAGGGAGATGATACAATGGAGGAACAGTCTGCTGAGTATGTTACTAACGAAGAAGTGCATCAATAATTTCCCTCTCCCTAAGTTAATGATGTAATGGATTCTTTTGTTCCTGCTAGTAGAATTTTGACAACAGTATATGATGAAAATAATCTTGTTGATGAAGATATTAGGCTAAAAACCTATAAAGAATTTATGGATGATGAATCCTTTATTCAAACAAAGGATTTTAAAGAATTTTTAATTCAGGTGAAGGGTAATGAATTCAAGGAAAGGATTGAGAAAGCAAAAGGAGCTGATCCTTCATTACATGAGGAAATTGAAAGGAAAGAAGAAGAGAAAATAGAAAAAGAGATTTCAAAAATTTCCTCTGCTGATGGCATGTTATTGGTCAAGAAAAGTGGAATCCTTCTGTTCGCTGGTTGTAAGGTATGCAAATCTCACTATTATAAACCTCAATTTCTAAAATAATTTAATAGAATAATATAATTATAGATTGGTGCAGAAAAAGAGGAACAATTAAATAACTTTCATCACTATATTCAAATGGTATATGACATGCATATCAAGGTATATCAAAGAATCTCTGACAAGCGATTTTTCGGTATACATGAGAATCATCTTTATTCAAAGTAAATAACTTACAGGTACTACACAACTGACCAACCTAAGGAAGTTGGCACAAGATAGGCTAGCTCATCCATGGTCAACCACTTAGACTTGCAAGAAAATGTTAGTGAATAGGGGTTTGCCTCGGTCAAACCCCGTTTGGTATTCAAACCTGGAAATGAAATGAAATAAGATACATGAACGAAGAATGATCACATTATGAAGTTGTAACTCACCAAGATAACATTAAGTTTTTGCTTGATTGTGATAGATCTTGACTTGATTGCTTCTCGAATCATGAAATCTTCATCACAACATTAGCTCAAATACCCACATGATACATGAATGATGATTAAGCATCATGGTTACTATTACAACAATGTCGGTAAGAATCTTTCACTCATAAAAGAATACTTTTTTAGAAGGTAACACTACCTAATGTTTTTCATAAGCAAGATTTCTATTCTTCCTTCCAAGTAACGAGGTTTAGAATAATTGCATACAAGTTCCCACAATAAAGAATCAAGAATGTGAATTTAAAGAAATTAACCATTGCCTTGCACAAAATACATGATCTACTTTTCTAAAAGACCACAAACCTTAAGCATTGACTGCAAGATTTGTCTATTTTACGAAGTAAAACCTACAAATTCCACTTGAAGTCCTTCCTAGAAATTCCATACATTTTAGAAGCAATTCTACAATTAATTGAGCATACAACCTTTCATGTACTAAATGAACATCTAACTTTTAATTCCCAACTTTTAACTTTTGTTTATATTCTCTTAACATATTATCTACTTAGAAAGTATTACTTAATGGGGAAATCGTTTACAAATATTCTCATCAAAGTAAGACTAGATTATAGTCTATCAACCAAATAAAGCTTCATTTTAAAAAAGTTGTCCTAGACTTATTCAAGGAGAGATAAATTGTCTTTTTAAAGCATACCACCAATTACAGATTCTTGGCAATGTCACTAATATCATTGAAGAACATTCATATTCATAATATTTTGATTATGCATTCAGATAATATTTAGATCATTAAGTTCTTTCGAGTACGCATTTAATTCCAAGTTCACTAAATGGTATATAAGTTTTAGATTCCATTAAAAAAATAGCCATTAAATAATTTGTTCAAAAGCAATTTACAACTCCACTAATTACTCATAATTCTCATAGTAACTTATTGTGTCTCTATAGTTTTCCATTTGCACAAAGATTCCATTGTTTCAATTTTCAATTGAAATAAAAATACCTATTTATAATTCTTCATGCAAGTTAAATACTTCCATAATTCAGATTAAATAAATATTCTTTCAGATATTACATCTTGCTCATATATATATATATATATAATGTATATATATTTACATATTTATATATATTCAGAAAAATACCCAATAAATCAGAAATAGATTATCAAAATGTATATATACGTATATATATTCTCATATCTATATATATATATATATAAATTCTCACACACACACACACAGATATATATATATATATATATACTCAGAAAATAACTGTCATAAACAGAGATTAAACTCAGAATAAAAAAAATCAGAATTACATGCAGCAATTTAGAGAATTCTTTATATAAAAATCTTAACATATATTTATTTATGTATATATATATGTATGTATTTATATGTATATAGTTGAGAGAATTATCTTTATACTCAGAATCGAATTTCAATACCATCATTTAAAAAAAAACCATACACAGCCATTCAAAATTCATAATGTAAAAAGCAAGTAACAAGTTTATAGAGGGGTCAATTCTATTGAGCAAGTTTGGACTGACTGAAAGATTGCAGTTTTAAAAATAACATGATGAAAAGAGTGGAGGGGAGATGGTTGTATGGGGGAGGCGGCTGCCCTGGGAGGGCAGTGCCTGTGGGAAGAGGCTGCTCTCCACAGCGGCCTTCCTCACAGCCATTGGCTGGGAATTGTTTCCCAATAAAATTGCTATTGTTTTTAATAAATCTGCTTTCAATTTTTGGAGCAATTCTCTTGCCGGCTTCAAAGTATTTGCATATGTATAACAGTGTCACAATATATATATATATATATGTACTGTTGTATTTATGTATATATTTATATATATATATACACATACAATATTGTTGAGTACAATTTGATAAATACAGTCATTTTAAAGAAAGTAAAAGAGAAGTTTTTATGTTACTAGTGCGTTTTCTGTACAGAATACAGGGGAGCAGCAATATGGTAAAATGATATACACATTTATGTATATATTATAAAGGAAAATAAGAAAAGAAATAAAATACAGATTTGTTTAGCTATGAATCTTAATTCCATACAGAGATAGATGATTTTTAATTTCAGAAACAGAGAAATTCAATCATCTCATAAACAATAATTCATTCACACATTCAGAAATCTAAACACATTGGAGAAACTTTAAAAACCTGGAGAGAACACTATCCTTGTTGATTTTTGTATATCATTTTCTTTTATTTTTCTATTTTTTTATTGTTTTTCTATCTATTAGCTTGTTTTCAAAAATCTTCCCATCTTTTCCATTTTCATTCCAAGTTTTTCCAATAAATCTAATTTTAAAAGCAAGCAAGATTTATTGCTATGCTCATAATTATCTGCAAATAATAATATTTAATTTTCACAGAGATCATTAAAAGTAAAATATTTTATTTTACCCTTTTGTTTTGTTTTGTTTTGTTTTTTTTTTTAATGTCATTATCTGGATAAAAGAGATTTATTAATATTATCATAGAATAATAAAATAAATATCTATTTATTTTATTCTTTTTAATTCACTACACACACACACACACATATATATATATATATATATTTTCTAAGTCTATTTTATTCTAATCAAAGGATAATTCAAATTTTCTTTTAATAAACAAACCATTGCATCTATCACTACCAATCATATGAAGATACTTCCTCCCCAATGACACTCTCTATCTACTTGGAGTTTTTTCCTGTCACGCACATAAAACAATGTTTAGTCAAAATTTTTTTTGAATAGTAATATTAAATTATAAATCAATTATTGAAAATAGGGATCGTGACACTAGTTGGGACTTGTCTTCTGCAATTGCTTTGGACACAATTAGAAGTGATGTTGAGGCCTTCATCTCTGAAGAGCAATATGATAATAAAGATTTTGACTTTGGCTTTAGCCCAACGTTACACACATTGGCAATTTGCTCCATGAGGCCAAATACAGGAAAACCAAGGGTAATTAGGTCAGTTGGAGAAGTAACTGGTGAAGTTGTGGTGAAAAGAGCATATGAGATTACTCCAGCCAAGTTGATTGTACATGCTGCTATGCTAAGTCCTGACACTGCAGAGATGGCTTAGGAGAGATATGATCAGTTACTTGCAAAATTCAATATGTTGCAAGGGGAATACAATAAGTTGAAAGGCAGTGCTCCTTAGGAGAAACTTGCAGCACGTATGGTGAAATCCCTTCCACCCCTTACCTCCACACAA